>JBBPBO010001985.1:5173768-5242492 GCA_037974295.1 Cicer cuneatum
TTATTCTTTTATATTTAAAAAAAAAAAAATATATATATATATAGACTATTTGAAGCGAATAACATATATCAAAGTTTACTGTATTTTTACCTCATCCTTATTAAGATTGCACACTTATTTTTACAACTTATTCAATATTTGATCTCAATAGTTCATGATAATAGTTATATAGTTCTTTGAAAGATTTTATGATAAACAAATAATAAAATACTCCACTTATAAAAAATAAATGAACAAAATAAATAAAAAAAGATAAATAGCCAAAATGAATATTAAGTAAAAAATAAATGACCAAAATTATAAAAAAAAAAATTATCAATTATGATATCCAAGTTAACTACATTTGTCGATTAAACTAGATCTTAAAATTGAATTTGATATAACTTTTAAACTAAAAGATATGATAAAATTATAGTGGCTAATAGGAATATCCCATAAACATATTATATATATATATATATCTAAAAATAAGTATTAGTAATTACTTATTATCATATTCCTCGTATTAACAACTAGAATTATCATATGTTTGGAAATAAGTTTGTTTAATTTGCTATCACAAATTTTTATAATATATTAACGGGAAAACAAGTTACTAATTGTAGCTTTGTAGTAGACATGAATTTGATACTTTTTTTAAACGTGAAAACAATCTGTCATTCAAACACTCATAAGTAGGAGTTGAATTCTTATGAGTCAGGTCAAACTTCATATAGAATGAAGTTTTTAAATTGAATCTTTATGCTAACGTTGATTCACTCTTAATCTATCTTTTATATTTTAAGTTAAAAGACTAGTTTCGGAGATTCGGTGGTGACCTCTTCTAATTGTTTGAGTCAGTTTAAATATTAATAGAGTGAGTAAGGTAAATGACCACAACTGATTGTGGCAGTTTAATAAGGAGTGTTTTTGGAAATTAGATCGGTGGTTCTTGCAATTTCTTAGGGAGTCACAGTGTATATATAGTAGAATTGTAGGGTGCTTGTTCGAAGTATGAGTTTCTCTCGTATAGAATTATATGTGGATTTTAAAGTAGTCGTCACAATTAGATAATATTATCATTAGAAATTAGTAGTAAAGATATTTTAGACTTTTCTATTATCTAATATATATATATATATACTTTGTTATATTAAGATATTTCAGCTTTGTTCATTTGTTGAAGAAACCCTAAAAAAGAGTTCTTTATCTTCTTCCTCTTATACGTTTGTATTAGATTATCATTATTAACACTACTCTTATGGATAACACTGAAAATAATTATTAGTGATTGATGCTCGGTTAAATTTGTTAGGTGGTTATTGCAAATTGACTGAGAAGTTAACCATGACCACTTTTAACGTGAAACAAAAGTTTGTATTGATATTTTAGTCAATATGATGAGTTGATATATTTTGAGTAAATTCTTGCTCAAATTCATCCTTTGTTTTTTCTAACTTAATTAGAGTTTTTGAGATTTGTATAAAAAAAATTAAATCAAAATTATATAATTTAGTCTTTACACATGAGTATTAAATCAAGTTTTTGGGAGTAGCAATTAAGGAAAATAATCCACTATTAAAGACATATATATATATATATATATTTAGTTTTTAATCATGTGATATTGTGCACTCTATTTTTTCTTTAGAAAACAAAAACTTTACAATCATTTCCCCGGTTTCCATTATACAATTGACACATTTTACAAAATGCATAATTTGCTGTGACGCTCCTAGCATAGATAATATAAAAGCTCTCATTTCTTCATTCCATAAATGATTACTAACACTGATGATTAAAACAAGAAATTTTATATGCAAGCTGGTGGGTTTAAGAAACCACCATAGACAGGCTTAACATTAACACATCTAGCACTTGAAGGGGCATTTGCAAACTTTAGGTCAATGTCTCTAATTGTAACACCCAAACATGGATATAGCTTGCTGCATCTCAAATCCACTGCAATTGGTGAAGTTGTTGTTCCCTTTACATTTGCAAAATGAATATCTTGGATTTTCACCAATGATGGCTGCACATAAATAAATAAATAAATTAATTAATATATCAATATCACAATTACCTACCATGTTCCAATTAATTAATTACCTTCTTTTGGCAATTTGGGTAACATTCATACTCCTGATCAATGATGATAGGATTTTTAACATTTGTCATGTTAATGTTACTGAAACTTATCTCTGATGCTCCACCTCCATATCTAGCTGGCCATGTTTTTATTCTGAGACCATTGGTTGTGCCAATCAATGCACTGTTCTTAATACTAACACCTCTAACCTCTCTCTCATCTTCGTACTTTCCAAGACTACCAATACTGCAATGCATAATTAAATTTATATAAGAAAGATAATAATATTATTTTAGTATATTCTTACTTATTGTTGTTGTTGATTTTAATATTAGCTTTCCAATTAAAACTCACACATAAAATTATAAAAATTAGTTTTTGTGTGTGTTGCATTAATATTACCTGATACCATGACCAGGTCCACACTTGAGTCTATTGATGAAAATATTTTCAGAACCTTGTATCATAGAGATACAATCATCACCAGTTGAAATAGAGTTTCTTGCTATTATCACATTGATTGAGCTACTTATATGAATTCCATCAGTGTTGGGGCTGGTTTCAGGTGCAATGAGTTTAAGCTTACGCATCCTAACGTTTGAACATTTAGTAATGAATACATGAAAGCCTTTGGGATTCACAGATCTAATGTTCTGTACAATTGCATTTTGGACATCCATGAAAAACAAACTCTGCACAATGCAATAATCGATTATAACAAATTGTTATTGATATAAAATGTAATATTGTATCTAATAACTTACGCTGGGGTTTCTGACGCAAATTTCGTTGGAAGCTTCGCAATTCTCGGTGTATTCCCATGATTTTTGACCCTGTCCATCAAAAGTACCACCACCAATGATTTTTAGGCCATTGATTTTCTGGAACATAAGCCAATCTCCGTTTTCATACTCAGAAATATCAGTGGTAGCCAAAACAGTTCCTACAACTTGAATTGTTACTGGATTTGGAGCAAGACAAGGTCCTTGAAAAAACATAGAAGAAACCAAAAATTTTCCAGCAGGAATATACAACCGATTTTGTCCTTGAGTGTGGCAAACTGCTTGCCATGCCTGCATGAAAGCCTGCGTGTACAACAAGTACATAGCCAACGTAAGGACTTTTGCTTATATAAAATGGTTTTTCTATCATTTGTAAAAATAAAAAAACTCAAGAAGAGATAAGATTAAAAAATTGTTTATATAAAATGACACTCTCTCAGACACATAATCCTTACACCTAAAATTGAAAATATGGAGTGTGACTCGAGTGATCTGATAGAGTGATGAAATGATATAATTAGTATGTGGCTCAACGAATCTTAGATAAACTCTAGTAACTTTTTAAAATTTCGATTAAGTTTAACTCAATAACTTGTTTAGACATCTCGAACGTGAATCAAGTGACTCAATAGTATGTGACTCAACAGATATTAAACTATAATTCCATCATAAAATTTTATTTAGGTCTAAGTCAACTTTTATAAGTTAATTTATAAGAGAAAGATCGTCTTATCACTTTTAAACACATTTTCAAATCCACTGAGAATAAGGTTTATATATATATATATATATATATAAACACTTGTAATATATATATAAACACTTGTAATCATAATTTTATAAGTTGATTTTTACCTCAGTGCAATCAAACACACCATCACCTTTGGCACCAAAACTGACGACATTAACTAATTTTTCCCCAGGAAGGAGGACATCCTTAGCATGATTTTTATCCCCAAATACATCACGACCAACAGGTGGCCTTGCTCTTACAACAGCATCCGCATAACTGGCCAATGCAAAGAATAAAATAATAATAACAGCACTCTTTGCAATGGCCATTTTGCTTTAACGCTCTCTTATAAAATATTTATATACTTTCAAAAATTCTGAAAGCATATATATGGCCTCCAGGAGAGGCTATAGTATATGGGGAAAATGATATATCTTTCTCATTCTACCTATTATATAACATGTTTTTTTTAAGGAAAAAATAATTGGTTCATCTAAATCAACGGAGAGTAACGGCTTTTTTGGCTTATATTTAGTTTAACTATATTTAGTGGTGATTTATGTGCACTGATTGACCTTCAATTCCTCCAATTCGTTAGCTGCCACATTCTAATAGAAGCAAAAAATAACTTTTTTCTTCATTGGTCCAAAAGTGTTTACTGTCTGTAAAATATATAGATTTCAGCAGTCAACTATACCTCTCTCGAATGATATTTAAAAAAATTAATTTATCTAATTAAAAATAAAGATTAGATAGATATACTTTTTAAATATTTTTTTTTTATTTATATTTTATTTTTAGAGTAATACATAGCATAATGGAGTACTTCATCTCTCTTCCTTTAAATTTATCATGACCATTTTTTGTTGTTGAAGGAAGTGTATAATAACCATTTTTACTCTATATTTCTATGATCCTCAGAAACGGTCATATACTAGTATATACCAAATATCTTATTATTTTTCTATTAATTTATGAATATGACAGGTAGTACGTGACCATTTTTTAAATACAAATAAAACAAAAAACGAAAATTTATAAAAAAAAAACACTAAAACTAAAAATATTCACCTGATTTATGGTCATAATTTTTAAAAAACCAATTTACAAACAAGAGGATGAAAACACCGTCGAAGGTTCAATTATTATATCATTTTTTTATATATAAAAAAAACTAAGTTTGTATTTATTTTATTTTAATCATCTTTCGTAGAGAAAATAGGTCATAATAATCAAAAGTTCAATAAAAAAAGAAGCAAATAGAGTATAATTAATAATTTTTTGGGTTAAATTAAGGTTTGAACTCATCCCTCGAAGACCAAGATCACACTGTATATACTGTATTAATTAAATTATATCATTGGTCTATCGATTGAGGTTGCTACTCATATATTAATTCCTGTGTAATAACAATGGCTTGTGATGATGGACTTTTTATCATGTCCACATTTTATCAAAATCCTTGTCCTTTTATTCTTCTTTTTAAGACCAAAAAAAAATTGAGGCATATTGGTCTATCTGTTTCTTACGGAAGTATCCCCCAGTTCCAAGTATTGTACCAAGCTTGTCAAATTAAACACGATCTTGATTCTTTGATCTTCACAGTTAAGTTATTCTTTTCAATCTTTTTGGTCAAAGAGTACATGTTGGGCTCCCTGTGCTAACGAGAAGAATAAGGTTTTATTATTCTTTACTTACAAAAGAAAGACTAAAGTTAAAGTGAAAACATGCATATTGGAATTTGGAACATCATAAGCTAACAATTTACTAAAAAAAAACACACACAAATACAAAACTGGGAGCATAGACTTTATTAAGAAAAAAGAAAATAGAAACTAAAACTCAAACAAATTAAAGAATACACGAGATAATATCACTCCGACAAATTGTGTTTATATTTTTTACCACAGAGTAGTTGCAATACTTTTTTATTATGATAAAATTTAGGTTTACTGGCACTTGTATAATTAAAAGAAAATTTATATGTGGAAAACTGTTTTGGTACAATTGTAACTTCTTAAATTTTATTGATGATAAGAGGTACTTAGAGTTAAATATTTGGCACTTGACACATTTATGATAGAAAATAACACGAATGTTAACGACTTGACAAAATGATTTGTTAATTTTGGTTGAAATTGAGGATTTGAAATTTTTTATATTGTTTGGAATTGTAAAAGAAGAGTAAATTTAAGGATATATATATATATATATATATATATATATATATATATATATATATATATATATATATATATATATATATAGTTATGATTCTTCATTACACATTGCATCTGTCACAAATACTTTAAATTTGTATCGAGAGTTTGAGATAAATTTTTGTGTTGTAACAATTTTTACATAATATTAGTCTCTGATTGTCATTAATCAATAGTTGTAATTTTTTTTCTTTTGATTTTAGAGTTTTCATATTATTTTATTTTGTATTTCAAATATTATTTCAATGCACGAACAATTTTACTATATTTAAGTAAACGATTTGAACCTGACTAAAATAATTTTTAGTTCATATTGTTGAGTTTGAGTAGTTCATAAATTTTAGTAAACGATTTGAACCTGACTAAAACAATTTTTAGTGAAAATTCACTAATTTAATTTTCTGAAATTAAGAAACCTTTAATACTTTACAACTATGAAATTATGAAAGAAATCTATCTTATTGTAAAGTGGCAAAAGTGAGAACAGAGCCTAGACTCTAGAGAGGGGCAATAGAATAAAATTGTGGAAGAAAATAGAGAACACAGTCAAACAACATATATACAAACCATATATATATATATATATATATATATATATATATATATATTTAGTAATAGTCCCATTACATAGCTACAGCTCCACCAGAAGACCTCCATATATAATTATTCATACTATCTCTAAAATGAAATTTAAATAAAAATTGTAGCTGAAAAGTTAAAGTATTTGAACTAAATTTTTAATTAAATACATCAGCATTTCAACTATCAATTTTACTTATATTTCATTTAATACGGAGTATATTACATTATATTATAATATAGAGATCCACACACATGCAATATCAAACATAATTTATAGTAATATGATTATCATATGTGAAGTGATCAAGTTCTAATTGGTCTACCAGAAGGAACTTGTGGTTTTTATCCTTTTGAAGTAATCAACAACAAGTATCCCACCAAAACGAGCAGCAACCTCTTTGCTATTCATGACGACAGGTTCTTCCATCTCATCATGAACAACCCAACGTCCTTGTCGTGCAGGAAATACCCTGTTGTTGTTTTTAACCCTTGTTCTGGTTGCTCCTCCTGCAACACCATAGAATTTCTCTATCAGATCAAACCCTTCCAAACCTATCTCTCTCAAATCTCCTTGAGGGGCCATTGATTTGATGTAGTGCTAAAAGATGGAATTAATCAGTTGTGCTTTCTGTGTGTTTTCAATACAAACCTCTCTGTCTCCCCCTTTATATAAAAAGCATAATTTGTTCGTTAACTTCCCCTGCAATGCAGCACCTATGTCCAAGGAAGTGGCCCCAAGAATATTTCTTTCTTTATCATATTTCATTTTATCCAATTTTATTTACTTTTCCACCTAACTCCATTACTATTTTTCTCTTAATATAAGACAGTTTTATAAGATTTTTTTTTTCAATTTTTCATATGTATTAATTTTTTTTTTAATTATGTTATATCTTTTTCAATAATTTTTAATAAAGATTAAAATAAAATCATCAATTAATTCTATCTTTTAAAAATAAATTAATAAAATAATTTAATTTCTGTAATTTAATCATCAGAATTTTATATAAGAACAATAGTAGTATTGTTACCGGACGGAACCCGTTATCACGATTCACGAGGTAGCCTTGATTATTCTCATGTGCTGCAGATTAAAAAATTCAATAATTGAATGTTTGGATATGATTAAGAAGACTTCGAATATATTCTTATATTTATCGCTTTAAATGTGGGAAAAGTATATTTTTATATCTGATATAATATAAATTTCAATTTGCTAAAAGTAAAAATGATAAATTTACGAACAAATTCATGTAAAATACTCAAGTTAATAATATTAATTGAATATTTATACAATTGGATCTATAATATTGATAAGGCAAAAATCATTAATTAAAATTTGTAAATAATTAATATTACTCTATTAATATAAACCAAAACAAATATCATACCAAAATTTAAAAAAAATGTCTTACTACGTTGAAAAACCAAAAACATCACTCAAACAATAACAAAAAAAAGTAAAAGAAAACTAAATTTGTAAAAACTATATATTTAAAAAAAATGATTTAAAAAAGTGTTTTTATATTAAAAATTTGTCATAAACTATTTCTCTCAAATGGAGAAAGAAAAACAGAACTTAGGTTTGAATTTGACAAAAGTTATGGATGTTACATACACTTTGTTAATTTGCATAAATGATGGAAAAGTCTATTGAATTAACTGTGTTTTGGTGTTTCATTACTCAAAGAAAATGAAGGTTCTTTATTTTAGGAAATAAAATGAAAGATTATTGTAAAAGAATGAAAAATTCTTTCTGGATTTATTGGGCCAGAGATTATTTTCAACTCAAATTCCAAAATTTTACTCTGTACCGTTATATTTATACCTCCACAATATTTTTAAAATATTAATTTTATTTTTAATTAATATTTTACAAATTTAATTTTTTTTTATATTTAAAGATTTTTTTATCAATCAATTCAAGTTTTTCGGTATATAAAAGATTTTTGAAAACTACCAGAAAATATTTTATAAGATTTCTAGTATTACATATTGAAACAAAAAACCTTTAAAAAAGTTTTTCGATACAAAATGTTGAAAATATAACCTACCGAAATTTTTTGTATTTTGCACAAGTTTTCCGGTAAACTATTATGTACTGAAAACTTGTGAAAGAGTTTTTTTTTTAACACATTTGTTTTCTTTTTTTAATTTTTTTAAAATCATTTAATTTATTTATATAAATTTTTAACATATATAGACAAATTGCTACTATTATATGATAAAACATGTGTCGATACGACCAACGTTTTCCACGCGATCAAGTATAAATAATAATAATTAATATTGTAAAAATATATTATTGTGATTAATTATTATAATTTATTTTATATTTGACTTCAGATATTTGATATACGAGAAACTATTGTCAAATGAACTATGGAGATTGGCATTAAAAACAAAGTTATCGTTATTATCACTATATCAAATAAAGAAACAGAAGATAGAAAGAGAAATAAATTAATATTATATTGTGACAAATGAGGAAACAATTAAAAAAAATTGAAAAAAAAGAAATTAAAAAATTAGAAGAAAAAAAATCAAAAAACTTGGAGTTTCAAGATTTCCGATAACTATTGAAATCTGTTTAAAAAGTTTTCGGATAAAGAGGTGTGTTCGAAAATCTTCGATAAAGAGTTGTTTGAGTTTCGAAAAAATTCAAAATAAATTTATGTTAAAAGATTTCTGTATCGAAAAATTTGAAATTTTTTTTCTGAAATATAACTTCTTTATAAAAAAACTTGAAAAAAATTTCTGTTTGAAATTTTTTTACACTCGTTTGTGTATGGAAAAACTAAAATGATACTGAGAATAAAGAATATAGGTTGCATGCTAAAATTTCACTCAAATTATGTGATAGTTCAGGAAAAAGAAAAAGGTTATTGACTAAAAAGAGAAATGTCATTGAGATCCGGTCGATATGATGATATGATTCCTTTATTGAAATTATAAATAAATAAATAAATGCCACGTGTTTTTTTGTCAAGTGAAGATGTCACGTTATAAAGTATTAAAGCAGTGATTAAGAAATGTTAAAAATTAATTTTATTTATTTATTTATTTTGTAATGATTAAAATATTTTAAAAGAGTAAAAAATTATTTATATTTTTATTACTATTTTTTTTAGATTAACCAACCAGAATAAATAATAATTTTATTAGACTTTTAAGCTAAATTTAAAATAAATTATTAAAATAATTGAATTATTTGTATATTTCTATACAAGAATAATGCACGTGAATATTGTAAATTAATGTTTAAAAGTTATTTAAAATTTTAATAAATATTTGTGGAAATTCTTTAAAACTTTTGGTTTTTGACGGTTGAGATAATAACACGATTAAAGTTTAATAAAAAATAAAATTAAATAAATGTATTTGTTAATAGTTACTTCATTAAGTCGGTGTTATTTTAGTCATTTTCTCAAACATTAAAATGAAAAAATTATTAAATTACACTTCTAAAAAATATTATCGATTGTTATTAGAATTTTAAACACGAAACACATCCCCTTAGAATTTTCTCTAATATATTTGCTTTCAAATTAAATCAAACATTATAACATTTGTCTAAAGTTTTTCTGCTTTCTTGTTCTTGGGCCAAAAGAAGTTTTTTTCTTTAAATTAACCAACCAAAATAAGTAATAATGCATATATTACACTTTTAAGATAATTTTAAAATACGTAAACTATTTATCTGAAGATCCCAGTATAAATGCTTTCAAATATACAATAAAAACACTATTTGGTTTTTTAAATGTCATTTGTTTTTGTTATAATAGAAAGGGATGATAATTAATACACAATATTTTGATCTGTTTCTTACGTTGTGGAAAATGCAACAATCAAAAGCAATATTCAGAAAATACCTCGTCTATTTTTTCTCACCATAAAATCTTAATACAAGGATAATTGGAATCCCATACACATAGAGGGAACAATTCGACGGTAACACCTACTAAAGTTTAACTATAAATATTGAGAAAGTTTTTAAAAATAATGTGTATGAAATTTGAAATTTTCAATTTAAACTTTGTAAATGTTTACAAATAAATAAAAATTCTTTTGTAAATTTTTGAAATAATTTATAATATTAAAATATTTATAACTTTTAAACAACTTTTAAATGAAATTTAAGTAAATTATAAACTCTAATATTGACTAGAGACATGATTCGTCTTCAACTCGTGACATTGAAGTATTGATGAACAATTCAAATATTTCTCAAAAATTTTCACTGATTACTGTTACCTGCTAAACATCAATTCCGCGAACATAAAAATCAGCAATAAATATTTTTTAAAATAATTATAGGTGTTTTTCTATCATGCCGATGTATTCAACATGAAAAATGATCTCAACAAACTATACTTCAATTTAATAAAATACTCATTCTTTGTAAGCTATAATCAAATACCTCTTATATCCGTGACCTCAATTCTTTCAAACAACATAGACTTGAGTAATCTAGCTACTTAACAACATGCAAATCATGAACAATTCTTAGCAATTTGTAATCAAGATCTCTAAGCATGTCAAAAAGATGTTTTAAGAGGATTTTTTTATGTTACCTTATAAAAATTATTACAAGGAGATGAGAGGGTCTTAAGTTTATCTTGAATTTTTCCCCTTATCTTTTGAGCCCTAGATTCTTCCTTCTCACTCCCTCCCTTATAGGTTCTAATTTCTTCCTCCTCTTTTCTTAGGTTAAAACCAAGCTCTATCTCTTTCGCTCATTTTCTTTTCTCTCTTTTTCTTATTTTTTTATCGGCTCTCTCTTCTTTTTTCCTAGAGGGAAGAGTGAAAATAAGATGCAAATAAGTTGCATGTTTGTTAATTGGATGATGATATTAAGTGAGTGATAAAAGGCTGTGATAGAAAATGAGGTTGAAATGAGCTTTGGTATAAGTCCTGATACTTGTTATCTCTTAAGAGCTAATGGATAAGGGTTTTAGACAGCATTCTAAATTTCACTTTTATAATTTTTACCTCTTACTAATCATCAATAGCTCTAAGAAAATATAATTTTTTTACTATCATCTATTAGAAATACCAATGCTGAAAATCTTATCCTTTACAATTTTTTGGATACTCTGTTAGTTGAATAAATCAAATTATTTAACACAGTGACTGTATTAATTTTCATAACTAATAATAATAATATGGCAGATAAAGAAAATAAATTAAGGTAATTTGGGTCGTTATACTCTCTTTTCTTAATAAATTTTTGTCTTCAAAATTTACTAAGTTTCAATCTTAAAGAGTGTAATTACAAACATCACACAATATTCATCAACATTCTTACATGGTCATTCAATATAATTGTCTAATCAACAAGGGAAAACTAGTGTGTGTGTGTGTGTACGGTAGGAGATTTACCTTGAAATGAGTGACTTTTTGTGCACTATAAGTTCAACATGTCTAATATATGATATAAGCACAAATTTGTGTTTGTTCACAAACTTCAAAGGCCAACGAGTAACAAGAGTAGAACATTTGAAAAAGACAACATTTTTATTTTTTTAAGGTTCTAGTTTAGTATAAAATAAAACAAAGGTTCATCAATTGTGGTACATGTTCAACTACAAGGATCCAGCAATTTATAAATATAGAATTTTAGATCTAATATTTAAGAAAAAAAACATTAAAGGACTCCAACTTTAACATTTTTTATATTATTTTGTTATACTATATATAAAAAATAATTTTGGTGCCCTTAAAATTTGAAACATGTGCCGTCGCACACTGTAGTCACTATTCACTAGATTAAGAATTATAATATAGATAGTCATTTAGACAAAATACGGAGATATAAAGTTATATACATATTATTTTCTATACTATTATCCCACTTCTAATTGCTCTGTTCTGAAACGTGTGTTTATAAAACGATTTTGAATATTTGATAGTTTGGTATCACCTACACGTTACTCGCGCTAAGACCATTTTGATTGTGTACAAAAGTGGATCATGTATAATTGAATTTCATGCTCATTAATATTTACCCAAAAATAATATTGATCCAAAGGCCATGCGTGAAAACAATTCAAGATCAAATGATCCCAAATCCCAACCTCCATTTTGATATTAACCCTTTATAATTCCATAATTCAAGGAGGTCCTCTAAATTATGTACCATTAGACCATGGTTTGCTCAACATTAAATGGATCAAAATAAGTCAACAACTATATTTTGGTTAATGTAGCATATGCCAAGTTTAGAGAAATGAATTACCCACCTTTGATTTAACAACACAAATAAATGTTATTTTTAGAAACCTAATTTGTATAAATAGGCATTATACATGAAAACACAATCCAGAATCAAATCATCTTGGCCCCGGGCATTGGAAAAAAAACACTGCCTAGAGGGTTAACATTTTGATCAAACATACAAAAACAAAAAGAATTTATCATAATATAAAATAAAAATTCTTATTTAAAATAATAGGGATGGCTGAATTTGATAACAGTCAGCATGAGAAGAAGAAGAAGTACGCCGTTGTTGGCTTATCTTCAATCTTACTTGTGGCCATGGTAGCCGCGGTGGCCGTCGGTGTATCAACAACTGACGAAGTTAGCGGCGAATCAGGCGGCGACAACCAAATAGCAACATCACAAAAGAATGCTAAAGTTATCTGTGATTCAGCAGAGTACAAAGAAACATGTGAAAAAAGTCTTGCAAATGTTTCATCAGAAACCACTGACATGAAAGAATTAGTGAAAGCAGCTTTCAATGCAACAGCTGAAGAACTCTTAAGCAAAATCCATAACTCAACACTTTACCAAGAATTAGCCACTGATAACATGACAAAACAAGCCATGGATATTTGCAAAGAAGTCCTTGGTTATGCTGTTGATGATGTTCATCAATCTATTCACACTTTGGATAAATTTGAACTTAGCAGAATTGATGAATATGCTTATGATATCAAGATTTGGATAGCAGGTACACTTTCTCATCAACAAACATGTTTAGATGGGTTTGTAAACACAACAACAGAAGCAGGACAAACAATGGCTAAGGTTCTTAATGCATCATTAGAGCTAAGTAACAATGCTATGGATATAGTTAATGGTGTTGCAGGATTTGTTAAGGGTCTTAATTTGAGTTCTTTAACAAGTGCTATGAATAGGAAGCTTTTGTCTGAGGATGGTATTCCTTCATGGGTTGGTCAAAGTCAAAGGAAGCTTCTAGAAGCTCCTGAGAATATTAAGCCTAATGTAACAGTGGCTCAAGATGGTAGTGGACAATTTAAAACACTAAATGAGGCACTTCAACTTGTTCCTAAAAAGAACAAAATTCCCTTTGTTATTTATGTTAAGGCTGGTGTCTACAATGAGTATGTTGCTTTGGATAAACATAAGAGTCATGTCCATATTATTGGTGATGGTCCCACAAAGACCAAATTCACCGGTAACAAAAACTACATTAATGGTGTCCAGACTTACAACACCGCAACATTCAGTAAGATATATCAACTTTTCAAATGTTTTAATTCAATTAATTACAAATATAATATTTCATGGAGTTGTTTGTTGATTAACAGGTATCAACGCTCCCGATTTCATGGCCATCAATGTCGGATTCGAGAACTCAGCAGGAGCCGAGAAGCATCAAGCAGTAGCACTCCGAGTTACAGCAGACAAAGCAGTGTTCTACAACTGTCAAATGGACGGTTTCCAAGACACACTCTACACACAATCAAAAAGACAATTCTATAGAGACTGCACCGTCTCTGGAACCATTGATTTCATCTTTGGTGACGCAGCTGGAGTTTTCCAAAACTGCAAACTGATAGTGAAGAAGCCAATGGAAAACCAACAATGCATGGTGACAGCAGGTGGAAGGACGAAAGTAGACAGCCCAACCGCCCTAGTTTTCCAAAATTGCCACTTCACTGGCGAACCTGATGTCCTTGCCTTGAAGCCCAAGATATCATATTTGGGTAGACCATGGAGAGAATTCTCCAAAGTAGTTATCATGGACTCAGTGATAGATGATATCTTTCTACCAGAAGGTTATATGGCATGGATGGGAAGTGCTAACAAAGACACATGCACTTATTATGAATACAATAACAAAGGACTAGGTGCTAACACTGCCGATAGAGTTAAATGGCCAAATGTTAAAACAATTTCTGCAAATGAAGCTGCTGATTATTATCCAGAAAAGTTTTTTGAACTTGTTAACTCAACTCAACGTGATGCTTGGATTGTTCAATCTGGAGTACCTTATTCAATAGGCCAAATTGCCTCTGCTTAAGGACAGAGACAGAGACAGAGACTACCCCTGTTTTTATAAATACTATATAGTCTATGTAGCCATCCCTCTGCATGCATGCATGCATGCTTGATTGATGAACCCTAACCGTTTTGACATAATGTCGTTAATCAAAGGAAAGTGATGCAGTACGTAATGGTGTTTGTTGTTATATAATTAAGTTTCTCACTTTGATTTTTCATACAGTTAGTTTTGTGCTTCATATTATATTATAGAATTCTGAATGACCGATTGTGGTTGCTGAATTCTCATATTAATTTCACACTTATTGTTAGCTCCATATCAATGTTATTCCTTCCGAATGCAATGTGTATGGCTTCTTTCTTTTATCAATTTATTAATAATGGGTCTAATCCCCTTCAACTCTAGCTATGCTTTTAAAAATAAAATATAAAAATCAACTCTTACTATGTGACCGTTGTCCTGTCTTTTTAATTTTTGTCTTCAGTCAGGGACACTCAAAAATTAAAAATAAAGTTTTGAGTTCAAATTTAACAATCTTTAAATTTAAGATAATTATATTTAAGTGATTTTGGCGTAGTTATATAACATAATCAATAATATTTAGTTGCTATTCAACTGACCAATTAATCATTAATAACAATACTATATATATATAACATAATCAACATTTTATATATATATATATATGTGTGTGTGTGTGTGTGTGTAATGTTGATGTTTACATGTCACTAGTATTTATTCAAAATAATATAGATTCATTTTATGTAACAAAAAAATATTTCAACAAACTCTATAGTAAATCTTTACTTTGATTCTATCCATCAAACACCTCATTTATATTCCTTTATTTATTTCTAATTATATTTTATATCAATATAATTAAATTATTATGAATTTTAAATTTAAGATATATTTATTTAATTGATAGTCAACCAATCAATATAAATACTAAACATATAAAGTAATATTGTTATGGTAAAATACTTACATTTATTTTATTTAAAAAAATATCTCAACAAGCTAAGCATCTTTAATTTTGTTCTATTAATCAATCTCACTATTTTTGTTGATTTCTAATTTTATTTTTATATTGTTTTTTTATTTTATTTCAATGTAATTAAATCATTTAAAATTTAAATTAAGATAATTTCATTGAAAACTCTCATTCCCTATAACTTTTATGGATACAATATCTAACAATAAATTATTTGAAATCATGCTCCATTTTTTTCTTATTTAATTATTTCATAAGTAATATAATTTTATTTATTTATTTTGCCTTGTGCATTTTAGCTACCCACCTTGTTCTTATTGATACCAATAATCATCTTTTATTTATTTGAATTCAAATTGTTTAATTCTCAATTGTATCCTTTATGAAATTATAATTTTAAATTTAATTTAACATAATAAAAATTCTTTGGCGTCATGTTTTGTTGATTTTAACCCTTACGTTGTGAACAATAATTTTTTCAATTAAGGGTTAAATTCTCTTACATGATTTATTTTTAATCAAAGTTCATTACCCATTTGAACTTAATAATTTGATAGCCATTATGTTTAGTAACTCTGTTCATTTCATTTTTGTTTGTTTTAATTTTCATTAAAATCACTTAAATTTGTAATATTTATATATAATTTTAGTTTTATGTTCTTCTGCATACATATGGTTATAATATCACTCATTTTAAAAACACACACGAGCACACGCACATATCCTCACATATTTATATATATACTCTGTTTTTTAATAACTAAAATTTATATTAAAAATCCTTTAATCGCACAAGAAATGCTACAAAGAAGTAAATAGAGGAAACTCTCTATCATTGAAGAGAATCAATAACCTAAACAGACCAACATTTAGAAACACCATTGATTAAAGTTAATAACCAAATAATATATTTAATTAGTGTAGGAAACATATTTGACGTGCACGGACTAGAACTACTGTTTTAGGATAAAGGTTAATTAATTTCTATGCAAATGTAAAAATAAAATACACAATCAATAAATCCCAATCATTTATAATTATAATTGTAATAATTATTACGATTAAAGTTAAATATTTTTAAAGAAATAATAGTTAAGATTGACTATTAATGTAAGTTTTTTTACGTTAACCATGCATATATATTAAATTTTGTAAGTCAATCTATAAACAAAATTACTATTGTAGTATACGATACTTTGAAACAAATAAATGATAAGTATAATTAAAAAAATATTATATTTTAGTATATAAAAAATAATGATAGCTTTAATAATTTCCAAACATGAATCACACTAAAAATAAACAAAATAAAACTAATTTTTATGTGTCAATTGTGGTCAAATAAAACTATTTTTATATTAAAAATTATAATGGTAGTCATATATGTATATATTACTTTTTGACAAAAAAATCTATAAAATTTAATTTTTAAATTAGGACGTTTTATTGACTAAAAAAAATTGTTAGGACATTTTTATTACTTATTTTTATTATTACTATGTACAATGTTAATAATGTAAGACATTTTAGTTAAATAAGATGTGAATAATAAAGTGGGTTGAGTTTCACGCCATCGATTTATTAAACTCCTATAATATAGTGAATTTAGGTTTGTATCTCTAATGTAAAATATACTCTTAATTAAAATACTTTATATTTTTGATATTATATAAATAAATAAATAAATATTGTTAAGAAAATGTTAAAGCTATTTTTTTATAGATAAATATTAGAGTTTTTTTTATTCATTTATTTATTCAACTCTTAACTCAAACCAGCGAATATACCCAACCTTCAATGAATTACTTTCTTTATCCATTACATAGTTTTATTAAAACCATTGATTAATCCGTTGCATATTTATAGTTTTATTCACGTGTATTTTATGTCTAATAAATCCTTTTAATTTTTTTTCTTTCTAAAGAAGAAATTCAAAAATATTACAAAACTCTTTCCATTCAAAATTATTTCATTTTTTAAAGTAGGCTTTTAATAACATTTACAATTACAAATAATTAAAAAATATTTAATCTTTCAATATTTATTGCTTTTATTGATATTTAATGTATAAATTTATTGACATTTTTTGAAATATTAATTATTTTCTATTTTATGCATAATTTTACGAGTTTGAATCATCTCAATCTAATATTTGTCAATCATTTATATTTATCTTAACTTTACTACTTATTTTTTAATTTTTCCATTTGATCTAAAGTTTATATAACAAATATCATTCACATAAAATTTTATACAAATCTAAAATCGTTTTATATATTAATGAGATATATTAAAATTAACGTCTTATATACTTTATTGAACATTGTTGATTTTCACGAGTTTCAATAACATATTAATGATTTTAAATTTGCGTAAATATTTAAAAACATAATCTAATTGAGAGAATTTTAAATTAAAATAATCTAAATTCTAAATTTATACTCTTGGTCAATGAATTGCACATTGTAATTTATATTCTATTATTAATTCAGGTGTGTATACATCTCCTACAATTGAATATTTCCGTATTTTTGTTGTTATCTTAAATCAATATAAAAGTATAATACTTTTGTAAAAAATATATATATATATATATATATATATATATATATATATATATATATATAAAATAAAATAAATAATTTAGTTTTATGACTAATTCAGTCAACGCCCACAATAAACTAGTATATTTCTCTTTAAAAAAATATTAAAAAAATATTTGTAATAAGTGACGTGTAAGGCCAGCGAAGGATCACCACACCACTCACACGCCGCTACTGCCGCCAGCGCATAATCAGAGTGCCACGTCACCACACACTCCATCCACTCCGAGTCAGCTGTTAGCATTCAACTCACTGAGTCTCGTCCCTTCCAACTCGTTCTGATTCTAACTCAATCACTGAATCGTTTACCGCGACACAATCTGACGAAGGAGAAACGCTTGGTTTCCTTTCTCGGCTAAGAATTCTCGTTAACGACATCACCCGACTCATCGGCGACCGAAACGACGACGGCGAATCATAATCCGATTCGAATTCGCTCCTTCCCGGAATCTCAATAACCAAGTCCGTAAACGAAGACTGCTTCTCAATAGAACACGAGGAAGAAGAAAAACCCGGTTCAGACCGACTCACCTCTTCTCCGTAACTCAAACCCGGAGCCGGTTCACCCACTGAAACTGTCACTTCAGATCGGGTCACTTGAACCGGTGGAGGCTCCACAGGTGCTCTACAAAGCGGACAAGTAGAGTGAGACTGAAACCACATATCAATACAATCAATGTGAAAGCTATGGTTACATTTGGGTAAAACCCGACCCGTTTCACCTTCCTCAAACTCCGACAAACAAACCGCACATTCCACCGTCTGACCGGCATGTGTCTTGGGTGAAAAGTTGAACACCGGGAGAGAGGATATCACGGCAGCATCGAGGCCGCTAGAGACGGCGGAGATCAATAGGGAAGGGACGTCGGGGTCTACGTAAAAGACGAACGGTTGACGTCGAAAGTGGCGGGACCGGCGGAGTTGTTGGCGGCTGCGAGCACGTTGAAGGTGCCATCGAATTAGGATATGGAGAAAGATCATTATGATGATAACGATGAAGAGAATAACAATGGCGGTTAGCATTATCTTACCGCTTCGTGCGTAGTATTCAGTTCCGCTTTCGTTTTCCATTTGCGAATGAATAATTTGACTCGTGTCTCTGTTTCTAAGGTATAGAGAAAGAAAGATAGATAGAATAAATGTATAATTAATAAAATAATGTTGGACTTGTGAATTGTTGGTAGTGAGTACTAAGGTTGAGTTTATTTATTTATTTATTTTTGTAGTTGCTGTTACTGTCCTTCATCAGTTCCTTAATCTCTTGTTTTGGAAACAGGTATTAATCTTACTGTTTACGCGGTTTATATGAAATGTCATTTATGCCCTTTGTTCTCAAGTGGAATTTTAATTTACTACCTTAAGTTTTGTTTTGTGTAATTATTACCGTATTTGAAATGTTGTGGAAAGTGTGTTGTGGTTTCTTGTGCTGAGTCCACCTACAGTTTTCCAATATAAATTGGTGGTGTTTGGAATGAAATTGTGGTTGTGCTGATCACGACATGGTCAATGCTTGCTTGCTTGCATCCTTAATGCAATCGGTTATAAGTGATTATAACCCAGTTTATACGTTTTATTGACTCTATTAATGCTTCTGCTGGACAACTTTTTTGACTTAACATACTTGTTTGGTCTTCTCTAACTCTACGCTTATGATCAAAATTGGAACTAATTTGACACTCCTTTTAATAAACAAATTTTACTGATATAACAAATCACATAACTGTTGACAAATCTATATTTAAAAGTCTAAATTAATTCATGATATATGATTTTATATTTAAAAGTACATATTATACTAAATCTATTTATTTATTCATAAGTCTTGAAAATCAAAATATAATAAATTATTTTCTAAAAGTTTAATTTAATATTGAAATAATATACTGATAACAAACAAACAAGTGTATCAAAGAAATATATATATATATGAACTTTTCAAAAAATAAGAAATTTATATATGAAATTATATTCAAGAATAATAAATTAGAAAAAATGGATGTAAATAAAATCATTGGGTAAAAAAAGTCAACAGTGTAAAGAAACATGTGTTCCTAAGAGAATTTTCATAATTTGTTTAATGTTTTTAAAATGTATCTTTTATCATCCACGTGGCTATGAATTGTCTTACTTTACATTTTCGTGTTGTAATTTAAGAATAATTTGATTAATGAATTTTGATTTATTTTATTGTACTAATATTCTTTATATTTTACTAAATAAATCTATTATTTTATATTTTATAGTTGAATGATGTAAATGTACTCTCTCTAATGAAATATAAAATAGTTAAAAAATTGATGTATTTAGACTAAATTTTTATCCAAATAAACTAATATTTTAATTATCACTTTTGTTCATATTTCATTATAGAGGGAAGGGATACAACTATTTGGGATGAAGGAAAAAATGGATATTGGAAGGGCTTTGGCGGGTGGCACGTGATGGGAGAAAAAAACATGTGGTGGTCGAGCGATCGTGATGGAAGATCGGTGATTTATGCTCTGTTGTGAAAGAACTAGTTAATAAGCTATAAATTTTGTTTAGTAATAGTCATTTATGAGTTTATTGTATATATCGTATTTTGATAAATTAATTTAAGTAATTTATGAGTTTATAATTTATCATTTTTTCTTTCAATTTTACTCTTACTATTGTAACTAAATTTTTTTATCCTTTATAATTTATTTATTATAATTTAAAATAAATAATTTAAAAAATTTAAATAATAATTTTTATAATTTAAAATAATTTTAATAAATAATAATTTTTATAATTTAAAATAATTTTAATAAATAATAATTTAAAGTAAATAATTTATTTATTTATTATAATTTTTTTAAATAATTTATAAATAATTTATTTATTTTAATTTTAAATATATCATATTAATAAATTTAAAATTAATAAAAAGTAAAATTTAAATAACTACTTTTAAAATATTTTAAATATTAATTTTATATGTAAGTTGTTATCGATAAACTAATTTTATCAAACAAAGCCTTAGTCTCAGGCGTGAGAAGCAGGCCCAACCCAAATGTGTTGGAGGGTGAGATATATCAAGCCAATGGGCCGGTGTAAAGGGGGTGTGCAAGTCTTGTAGTAGTACTAGAATGTTGGGTTGCAGGAGAGAAGAGAGAAGTGGGCTGTTTGGCCTGCTCTATAATGAAGCATTGGAGGGGTGCAACATAAGGAAGAAGGTGCGATTAGAAAATCAGTTGATGCTGAAAAATTCACAAATTGTGTTGTTTGATAAAACTCTTGTATGATGGACAAAGGCAACCCTTTAACTATGAGACGATGTAAAAGGGACTGTACAAAACGAAAGCACCTCGATATAATATGTCATTGTTGCTAGCTATGAAAAGGAAAGAGAAGAGGAAAATGATATTACTGATGTAGTGGAGGATGTGTAGAGGTTTAGTTAAGAGTTGTGATTAAAGTATAAAGGAGATCAATTAGCAATTATTAAAGAATTAAGGCAAATGGAGCAAAAGAATATAAATAATGTGGTAAATTAAGGGGAGGATGAGTGATACCTTGTGGCTGTAGGTTGTTGTGGTAGCTCTCGGGGAGTAATTAAGTTGCATCATGAAAATAATGAGTTATAATATCAGAGTTTAGGGGTATAACAAAATAAAATAAAATAAACTCAAGCATTGATAAAATCCAAAAGATCAAGTATTATGTGTATTCAAAAGGGCTACTTTTTTATCCAAGAATGAACCCATATCTCTAAAACCGATATTATACAACCAATCCTCGATGATGTAGAGTCGTGATACTTCTGTCCCTACTCTATGTATATAAAACTTGGTTGATTAAATCACCAAAATTGAAAAAAATTAATAGTAATATTAATTTTATTGGTAATTTGAATTGTTTTATTAATTTATCATTGAAAAAAGAGTTAACTTATGATTTTATTGTAGTGTTTGTTACAGATTTTAGAAGGAAAAAAATGTAACATAGTTAAGAATAAATTTGTAAAGAAATGATTAATATAACTGAAAAAATGAAAGAAGTCTTATAAAAAGAGGCAACAAAAAATTACAAAAGAATTATATATTTAAGGACGGAAGTAGTAGTTAATAGACAAGTTCCTCTCCAAACAGATGGGGCAATAACTATGATTTGAACTTTAAACATATAATTAATGAAAATCTTTGGTGGACACTCAAAAACTCATTTGACGTTATAAGAAAAAAAAAATAATGAAATAATAGATATGGCAAGTAAGTGATGTAATAATGAAAAAAATAGATTTAGAGGAAACACCTGTGGGTTGAAGCTCTTCTTTTATGTACAAAGTACTTTATTTCTAATCTCACATAATAGTGCACACATATATTATATATTAATGATCTATTAAATGCTATACAATTAATTTATTTTTACAAAAATAATTGTTATAACTTTATTTTTTTTATAGTTTATTTCTATATATGGCCCATAATAATTGTCGTATTTAATCATTTTACATAAATTAAGAAAAGATAATAAAAAAATGATAATTTTATTCCATTATCTTTGTATATTTCCATTATTATAAATAAATAGTAAAAAATATTAATTTGAAAGTGATACACATTATATTAATTAAAAAGTACAATTAAAAAAAAATAATTAAAATTATACAGAAACTAATAACAATAATTTGTTTGGAACATTTTTTTTGCAAATACAATTATCATTATAAAACAGAGAGAGTATTAATTATAAGAAGGAAATAAAAAGATAAACTCATTTGGACTACGGATTTTCATTAGGTGGCAGGGCGATTTGATCTTTCACATCTCACACTTGACAAGGTTGGTGTGGGGAATATGTCCGACAAAGTGCAAGCTGGATACGAATGACCAAATGCCACAAATGCAAAAGCAACACTCAAGGAACATTAAGTAACGATGCTTTTATACATTAAGTTAATCAAGGAAGCAAAAGCAATAAGCAAAGGAGTTTACACTTTACTCTCCCTTTATTCTGCGTTATCTTCTCATGCAAAAAGAATAACTCATCGATAGTTAATAAAGCTTTGAGTAAAAAAAACAAAACCACGCAAAGATGCATCTTATATAGAATAAAAATAGATCACGTCATAGTAAGTTTTGAAATAATTGAGTATGATTTATGATTAATTTTTTAGGTTGAATTTGATCTACGATTTATCATAGTTTTTTTTTCAGCATAAGTTGATCTTTTTTAAAAGTCTGATCTTATCCGAAAGTTTAATTCACATTAAAACAATTAAATATTGTATTTTACAATTTTTTTTAAAATAGGTTAAACTAAACTTTTATATATAAGAAAAACTAAACAAATAATAAACATAAAGAAACCTAATAAAAAAGGTCAAATTATACTTTAAGTAAATCAGGTCATAGACATTGACAGATGACCTAACATATTCATACCCCTAGACGTGAAGCAATTAGCAAACATAGTGGTGTACACATGTTGGTTATTTTTAGCTAAATTCGATATTCGAATTGATTAGTTTCATTTGAGTTGAGTTCATCTCTTAATTTATGATTTCACATAAAACTCAAACTAAATCAACTTGATTAAGAACAAGTTGGGTTGAGTTCGCAGGTAATAAAGAAATTTTTTATTTACATTTAAAAAAATATAATTAAATTTAAATGTTTTATCATATCAAAAATAATAAAACTATATCAATAACATATTATTTAATACTTAAAATATATCCACAAACACAACAAATTAATTAAATTAGTAACAAATTTTTAAATATAATCCAACAACTAAATTTTAACTATACATCAATGGTCAAAATGCGGATTGGATTGGTTGGATCAAAATGCGGGATGAGTTGGTATGGTCAAAATGTGGAGTTGGATTGATTGAGTCAAAATATGAGTTGAATTGATTTAGATGAACAAATTTAAAAGTTTATCCGTACCCATAAACATTCATTGCATACCAATCTATTTTGAGATAGCGTTCAAAAATAAAACAATCAGAGGTTATTTATAAATAATTTAATTGACAAAAATTAATTTAATTAAATTATCATAAATAATAATTTACTTAATTTATAATTAATTAAACCCGTAAGAAACTAAATACATATTAAATAATTTAATTGATCAAATAATAAATTAAATTAACTTAGAGTAATAAATTAGATTTCTTTGTTTCATTTAATATAAAAAAATATATATTGGCTTTTACGTTTAGGGGTATGTGTGTCTTTTTCAAAATAGTAACATCTCTTTTCTTATTTTTTATTCAACCAAATAAAAGAAGAGACAAACATATTTATTTATCTTTTTATTTTTCACATATTTTTTTTATACTAAACAATGTATTAAATTTACTATATTTCTCTTATCTTTTTCTCTTCTCGCACTCTTTCACATCTCTTTTTTCCTTCTCAATTTATTCCTACATCCAAACATAACCTTAAAAATGGAGTAAATAAATATTTTGATAATTAAAATAGATGTTATGATTAATTTAGCTTGTCTTCTGCGAGGAAAGAAAAATCCAACTTCTGTTTAAAGAATGACTAATTAATTAGGTGTTGCATTTTTTCTCAAGCACTATCCCTTTATATTATATATAAAAGATATTCATATTTAATAATCTTAAATATATGTATATTTAACTATTTTTACTCCGTGGTATTATTTCTAAAATATCTCCTAATTAATATTAATTGAGGAGTATAAAAGTAAATGTCACAATTTCTCTAACTGAAAGTTTTGTTGCTTTATAAATAACAATATTTCTCTACAATTTTTTAATATTTGATTTTTTCATTATCTCTCTCACGTCAATATGTCAAAGGAGTGGCTGAATGTCCACTAATCTTTTTTAAAACAAATAAATATTTAATAATCAATACATCATTTTTTCATATTTAATTATTTCTAATTAGTTTAAATTATAGATTAATTTTACACGTGTACTCAGCTATATATTTTGATAAAAATTATCCAAAAATCAATATATTTTGATAACGGTAACAGGTAAATTCCCCATGTTATGGGAACACTATTTTCAAAGTTAAGCACACTATTCTTAACAAACAAAGTGACACGCAGTCTCATAAACATTTTCCACAACAAAACAATGGAATTCGAAGAGTTACAACACAAAACAGTAATCATCAATGGCATAAACATACACATAGCTGAAAAAGGCACATCCCAAAGTCCATTAATCCTCTTCATCCATGGCTTCCCCGACTTATGGTACTCATGGCGACACCAGATCACAGCTCTAGCTTCCCTCGGTTACCGATGTATCGCACCTGACCTCCGCGGATTCGGCGACACCGATGTACCGGCATCGCCGACATCCTACACAAGTCTCCATGTCGTCGGTGACCTCATCGGAGTTATTGATGCCGTTGCAGGTGATGAAGAGAAGGTGTTTGTAGTTGGTCATGATTGGGGTGCTATGATTGCTTGGTATCTTTGTCTTTATCGTCCTGAAAGAATTAAGGCTGTTGTTAATATGAGTGTTGCTTTTACTCCCAGAAATCCTAAAAGAAAACCGCTTGAGACTCTTAGAGCTGTGTATGGTAATGATTACTATATTTCCAGATTTCAGGTTTGTTCTAATTTTTTTTTGGTTTGCTTCTAACTGTTTAATTCAGTTAGTTCTGTAATTCTGTTTATGGTCCACTAGTAGCATATCAATAGCTTCCATTCTATGTTGCTGCTGTTTTTTTTTAATATTATTATTAATTATTATTATAAGGATAATGTTTAATAATTCATATGTAGAGATTTTAGGTTTTTTTATTTAAATATTTAAAAAAAAAAAAAGTCATTAAAATACCCCACCTTATACTAGCCCTACTTTTTTTCACCAGGTCCATATGAAGGATACTTTTTATTTTTTTCTCGGATCTAATAAATAAAAATAATTATAATTAAAAAAAATTAAATTATATTAATAAAATCAAACAAAACACATTAAATTGAAGAAAAATATCATTTGTTTAGTATAGATGAGAACGTTTCATCGTAAACTTTTAATACCGTTTCGTTTCCACTTTGTACACATTCGATATATATTTTTCAAGTTCGGGTATTTTAGTGACTTAAAAAAAATATTTAAATAAAAAAACTGAAATTTTACCTTCAATATTTGTGTTTTAAATTCTTTAAAAGTTCAAATATTATTTTTTCTAATAATTCTTTTTGTATCCTTATTATAATTATAATGAGATGAGATCAGTTACCACAAAAGTAAATTTGAGCATATTTTCTATATATAATGTTAAAATTTAGAGATTCAAAAATTGTCTTTGTTGTTGCATAAAAGAAAAATGTATTTGTTGTATCAATATGGTGTGACACATGTGATAGATATTTGAGTCTTTTTATCATTTGATCGAATTTCTTTCTTAACTTGTATGTGTGGAAAACATATATTGGGAGGAGATCTCAAACGCCTTAAATAGATCTATCTTATCTCGAGAGACTGATTTTCGCAATTACGTGCAAGAATATCTTCATTTAAATAAATAAAAAATCATCATATTATATTAATTATTATGCACACATAATTTCTAATAATTTTCACATTTGCATATATGTAATCTTATAATCGACATTTATTTATATTTTTCAAATACTTGATTTAATAATTTTAAGAATATACGAAAATTTGTGGAGTTTATATGTATTCAATAATAATTATTACTTTGACAAGTAAATATATAACGTTTGTCTATTTTTTTATAGAAAGAGGTTACAGGTTAATTTATTAAGATGAGTTGTAATTAATTTGCTAGTAACATGGATCAAATCTTGTACTTCTTCTTAATACTCTTTCAACGTCCTAACTCATACCACTTTGAAGAAAGTAAGATGTGATTTGAGTTTCTTGAGTAACTTAGATCCCATCCCATATATAATGCATAGTTGATTTTTTTGGATTTGTGTAGTAGTTCTTTTGTACTCAAAGCTATATTGTTCTAAGTGGTTGTTTCTCTCTAACTGCATTATTATAGGAACCTGGTGATATAGAAGCTGAGTTTGCTGAGATAGGCACTGGAAGAGTGCTGAAGGAATTTCTCACATACAGAAACCCTGGTCCACTTTATCTACCTAAGGGTAAAGGTTTTGGACATCCAATTGATTCTCCTATTGTGTTGCCCTCGTGGCTCTCTGAAGAAGAATGTAATTACTATGCCTCCAAATATGACAAGACTGGCTTCACAGGGGGATTGAATTACTACAGAAATTTGGATCTGTAAGTTTTCTTCAACAACTCCTACACGCTATAATAAATGTACATATTACATTGCTTACTTGAATTTAGTATCATTTTTTCATTGAAAAAAGAAAGGGATAAATTTTGGATTTGACTATTTTATCAATCAACACATTTTTTACAGTAAGGTCTATTCAAACAAATGTATATTGAGGAACATGCATGTTGTTGTGCAAGTAAAGATTTTGTAGTTTATATTATCCTTTTGCTCTGTTTATGCAATATTGACACTTCAGATTGAATATGTGTTTGGTGTTTGACGCATAACGACACTGACACATATAATTAATTACATTTGATCACTTTTATTTTCTTAAATGATTATCAGTGTTTGTATAATAATGAGTGTTATGTTCGATATTTGTGTTTGTGTCAGCATTTCATAGCTTTTCTAAACTAAACTTAGTTAATTTACCTTATTGCTTTTCCCTTGCATTTGTAGAAACTGGGAGCTCACTGCTCCATGGACTGGTGCTAAAATAAAAATTCCAGTGAAGTTTATTGTGGGTGATCAAGACCTTACCTATAATGCACCTGGAGCTAAAGATTACATTCTCAAAGGTGGTATGAAGAGAGATGTGCCACTTCTTGAGGATGTGGTTGTAATTGAAGGGGCAGGGCATTTCATCCATCAAGAAAGGCCTGATGAGATCAACAAACACATCTCCGATTTCTTCAAAAATTTCTAATTTGCTTTTTGGTGCATTTGGAATGTGTCTCTTGTTCCTGCTCTGACTTCATCTTTGTTCTTGCTGACTGTTTATTCTCATAATGGGATGCATGTGAATGTTCATGAACTCTTCATGCTCATGTTAGATTAAGAGTGATATGAATAATGTCAATGTACATATTTATGAAGTCTTCGTGCTCGTGTGTTTTTAAGATTTAAGAGTGAAATGAATAATGTCCCTTGTAAGAGACAAGAAAGCCACTAATGATGAATGTTTCTCAAACATGATTTTAAGTTCACATACTTTTAAAATAGTATAAAAATTATGTCAAAAACACTCTTTTATGTAACTAAATTTATGTATGTAAGACTTGTATAATTTTGTAATATTAATTTAAAATTTGAACAATAAAATATTGTATTGAAAAAAATGTGTTCATGAATGATGAGTGTGTTGTAAAAAAAAAATTGTTGAGTCAATTTGAAAAAAATAAAAACTAATAAAATTTATGTAAGAATCAAAACCAATATACCATATTTAATAAGAATAAAAATTATTCAATTCTAAAATAATTTATATTTTATATTTTTACATTAAAATTTAAAAGAAAATTTAATATAAAAATAATATAAATTTTTAAATAAAATATACTTCTAATTATTTTCTCAAAAGAAGATTTGAAGATGGAATTCATTTCAATTCAAAGGTGGATATACATGAGATAAATTATGATAACTCTTATTAAACCTTCTGATCAATGTTATTCATTTGATCATTCCATCATCATAAATCAGGTGGTGTCTTGTTGAGCTCATAATAATTATTTTTCACGGTAACAAATAGTTATCATCATTTTCATGATGCTTAAAATTGCTTAAAATAGCACTTCCACTGAGATCCAGATTCTAGTTCTAGGAATAGAAAACAAACTGATATTGTACAGATTCAGACTCCAAATAAGGAGTTTTATGGTGTACTCCTCTCTTTTGTTCCTGCTTGGTAAGAGATACCCACATATGATTAGTTTCCAGACCTTTTTCTTTTTTCAACATTAAACTCCACATCCACAAGGCCTGTAATGCCTGCAGTAATTTTTTGACCTTCTTTCACAGGGCCAACACCTGGGGGAGTGCCTGAACATCATCATAATAATTGTTAACTGGGCATCGTGCAATGCATGCATTATATTAATTCTATGAAGAAAACAGTTTAAGTGCAAAACAGGTCCACAAGGAAGCCTCGAAGCTCGGCTAACTTAACTATAAAATCAAACTTATTTTCTTAATTCAACTCACCTAAGTCGCAAACTATTTCAGCTTAATAAATCAATAACAAGCCTCATATTAATTGAATTGAATATTTTAGGATCCACCGGTAAAGCTTGAATATGTAACTAAATAGTAATAGTAAAATCATTACACATACAATCAGTTAAATAATAAATAAATCAAAATAAAACTTAAATTAAATGTTAATATATATTAAATTAGAGCATGAAAACTATTATCAGATAACGTGATAATGATATGAGCTGCCAAGTAGGCACAGGAGCTAACTTGAGTCATTTCCAGCCCCATCCCCAAGCATGAGCACCCCCAATAGAGGTGGCAATCTCTTCATTGTTATTGAATTGAAATAAAAATCATGAACAGATCTCAACTTTATTGGGAGAAGCAAGAGCACAAGCCATAAGTCTTCGAAAAGGCTCATCATATAACCTACCGATAAATGTCTACCAACCAAGGTCGAGAACCCCAAGATCTTTTTTATAAAGGTGCTTGATCCGATCAACTAAATAACCACTTGATGGCCCAAATGATAGTTTAAATAGCACACAGTATGAGATTATTGAAGACATTTTTTCATCATCTAATATATAGAACACAAATACAAATAAGCAAATGAAGTATCAACATAATACCTGTTAGAATGACATCTCCTTCAAACAATGTCATGGACGAGCTTATGTGGCTAATCAAAAATGGAATTTTGAATATCATGTCCTTAGTCGAGCCCTTCTGCCGAATTTCTTCATCTACCTACAACAAAGCAAACCCATCTCTCTTCAATTAGTTTAGGTATCTAATGCATTACTGAAGCAATGCATAATCAATAAAAACACAACAAAGTATTCAAGGGAAAAGTACAAAAAAAACCTCAAACCTTTATCCATAATTCTAGATCATCAGGGTTTGGCACTGTAGTCTTGGGCAACTGCATATAATTTTAAAAAAAAATACACTTGAAGAATATAGCTTATAAAATAAGAGGACGAGCAAAGTAATTGTGTTCTCATATCAATAATATCTATGGGGGACCATGACTGATTGATTGTGAAAACATAATTTATGCATAAGAAGCTAGTACAACTGATTGATTGTGGAAACATAATGTATGCATAGGAAGCTAATACAATTTTTTCTTTTTTTCAAAAGACACGTGTCAAATGTAGGATCCAAGACAGAGTAAAATCATCTCTCTAATATTTCATTTAAAAAATAGTTTAAGCATATAATAAGCATCATAGTATACACATTCTTACAATAGGACTAATTGGTGTGAAAGTGTCTTGGCCTTTTGCCAGACTCCATGGAAGACCTGCAGACTAACAACAAAATGGGAAAATATCAGGTCTAAATCACCTTAAAAAATTACTGAGCAGAAAAGTATAACACATTGCCAAAGCAAAAGGAAATTAATACACAAATCATTTTATACTTATTTACATCCCAGTAGTTCAAGTCCAATTGTTAAACAGGTTTTTTCCTTGGGCAGACATCAGACAGACTCGAGTTGAGAAATCAAACTCTTGTAAGTGTAAGGTAAGGTTGCTTACAAAAAATCAACAATTAGTCTGACCCTTTTCTAAAACCTCTGGCAAATCAGTGTTATCAATTATGGAACACAGAAAATAACGGTTTATCCAAATTCGACTGTGTGCCATAGCACCGCTGTAGTGACTATTTGATAAAGTTTTGTGCTACAAGCATAGAACAATAGTGATTTGTTCAAATTCTGCAATATTATAGCGCCGCTATTTAACAAAAGCAGTGTTGCAAATGCAAGGTAAGGTTGCTTTACAATAAATCAACGATTGATCCAATCCTTTTTTTAAACCCTGCTATGACTGGAGCTTTATAGCAGCAGCTTGAAAATAATTTAGGAAGTACCTTAGCAGCAGATTGAAGATCCCTGGCAGTCATATCCAGTGCCAGTGCATAACCTAATATATTCAATCAACATAGGAAAAAAACGGAATCAAGTAAAGTAAGAGAAAAAATAAACTTGAAATTTCACAAAAATGAACGAATTATAAATATTATACTTGCCAGCAACGTAATCCATGGCAGAAGATTCAGGGACATCACGAGCTTTCTTTCCGATGACGACGGCGAGTTCGACTTCGTGATGGAGAGAACTCTCGTTGTGTGGAATTTCGATTGTTCCGCCATTTTTCAAATAAGACGACGTCGGTTTGAGAAATAATACCGGTGACTGAAAAATATTAGTACATCAATTACACTGCGCATATCAGATTCGGAAATTTGAAGAGTGAATTGGATTGTTTTGCAAAGGGAAGATGAAGAGAGTGAGTGTGACCTTGGGTACGGCGTTGCCTAGTTCTTTAGCGTGAGCGGCGTAGTTTCTACCAACGCCGATGATCTTCGTGCCCAATTCAAATAGCTTCTGACAAGACGCCGTCGACATTTCCCTGCGCTCTCCCCCAATTCTTCCACTGTCTCAAAGTCTTTTGAAAGAGAAAAATGAAACAAAAGAGAGAAAACACGTCTTTCAAAATATTTTCTATTGTTTGGTTACTCATTAGTAATGAGAAGGAATGGAAAATAGTAAGTAAGCAAAAACAAACAAAAAAATGCATGCATAGTTAGTTGTACTCAACAAATTGAATTAAAATGTTATTATTTCAAAAATATTAGTGTATTAATTAATTTTTAATTGTGTAAGGAAATTACCATTATAATAAGGGTAGTTTAGTAAAAACATTTTTTTAATAAAATTAAAGAATTAAATGCACTTAGTAGATATTTTTGTCTATAATTATATAAATGTGAAGTAGTTTTCTACAAATATTCTGTCATAATGTTGTATGTCATGAGAAAAACGAATCACCCTATCACAAAATCATGTGTTATATTTTCACAATAAAAGATTAAAAAAATTATTCTATTTTGACGAAAAATATATGTCAATGTCAATCATATCTTTTTGCAACACTTCATGTCATTGCCCTTCATGACATCCAGCGATTTTGAGAAGAAATTGACCATCTTTTCCCTTTTTTTATTTTTTTTTTATTATATACCCATACAATCTTTTTGTGGGTTGTTTTGTCATTTTAACAATATATATGATTTTTTTTTCTCTTACTTTCTACTCAATCAAATAATCGAAAAGATTTTTTTACCTTTAGCTCATTTTCCTTCCTCTTCATATGAACAATTAAAAGATCATCTTATTTTATATTCTCTTTCTTTCTTGATTTTCACTTTCTTTTCTTTTACTTTTCTTTTCTCTCACTTTTTGTATAAAATAGATTCACAATAATTACAAATGAATACAAGTTGAACCATTACAAATTAAATTGCAAATTCTAGTGTTATAGAATAATTATTGGAAGATACAACCTATACCCAGTCCCAACAAATAGAAAATTCAAAAAAAATTTAAATACACAACTTTCAATATATTTTTAATGTAAATTTCTATATTTGAATTTTTAACGAGTCCCTTCATGGCAGTATATAATTATAATTATATATATATATATATATATATTTTGTTTAAAGAATTGTCAATCAATTGTGACAGTGGAATCATTATTAAGAACATTTGATTTTTTCATCTCTATTTCTAAATTCCCACAAATATCGATTGTTTAAACTCTATTATTATGGTGAATAAGTATTAACCATCCAAATTACAATTTCAGCTATTGTCCCTTATCATCAAATTTCATCTCAAATGCAACATGAGTAACTCTGGATTTTCAATTAAATTTTTCCACTCGTTGCAAAATCTTGCAACAGTGGCTCCGTCCAACACTCTGTGATCAGCACCAATATTAACCTGGAAGCACAAAACAGAATTAGATAATGCAGCAGTTTACTTCATCTTCTAACCCACTAAAAAATCATAATAAATAATAACAACATTAGACTAATAAATATACAACAACTAGTTTAGCTTAGTACCTCTTTTAACCCAAAGAAACAAAAATACTGATATGCCATGAACTACAATCATTGGAGATTATTGTAGTTTCTTTTAAAATGTGGTTTTTGACATGTTCATCTAGTTTATGAATGTAAATAACTAAATATACAAGACTTACAGTCATGACTGATGCAGGATAAACATTTCCATCATCGGTAAACTGCGGAACTTTCTGAATTCGACCGATGGCAATAATGGAGACTTCAGGAAGATTCAGAAGCGGGGAACCAAACTTTCCACCAATTGCTCCAATGTTGCTCAAAGTGATTGTCCCACCACATATATCCTCAGAAGTTAACTTGTTATCTGAAGCCAATTGTTGCAACCTTGCTAGCTCTTTGGTTATCTTTATAAACAATGAATATTAGATTGATAAGAACATGCTCTATAATATTATGTCTAGGAAAAATCTAGACATATCCTCTTCACATGTGCATAATACAACTTGCATAGTTTAATTCATGAATTATATCATCTTCAATCGCGCAGTAGCTAAACAACGACAACCGGCATGCACTTCAACCGAGACCATAAGGGGCTAACAAAACACAACTAGCAATGTGCATATATTTTTACAATAATAAGATTATAAACTAACCTCCAATATGGAAAGAGACTGAACATTTTTTATGTTCGGCACAACTAGACCGTGTTGTGTCGCCATGGCAATTCCGATGTTGTGCGAACCTACATCAACTTAACCTATTGTGTCAAATTTGGTAATAGCTACTTTTTCTTGAATGCGTATTTTGACTTAACAAAGAAACCTTATATTCACTCTACAAAAATTCAAAACAATTACATTTCAAGGAATGGCAACAAAATTTTATCAATCATTCATCCAATTTAGTATAAGAACCAAACCTTTCAGGATGAGCTCCAATGCATCCTCTTTGAAGCAACTGTTCACAGAAGGGTACTTGATTAGTGCCACTGATAGGGATTTGATTAATATTGGAAGGAACGTGTGCTTGACATCTGGATAAGGATTATTCTTTTGAAAAGCCGTTTTAAGCTCCACTAGGGCATTGCATTTCATCTCGTCTACATAATGAAAATGTGGGACTTTTGCAGCTAGAGTCATTGATTTTATCATCGCTCTATGGAATCCCCTACAAAAAGGAAAAACAAAACAAAATATAATTAACCTTCTCATGACCAAGTTCTTTATAATTCAAGTCCTACAACTGAGAGTAAAGGAAAACAGTTCCATACTATTGCAACACTAAAGTTCATCACATTTTTCTACAAGTCAACATAAATGACTTGCATATATCCATCGCCAATTGCCATTTCATACGAAAAAGTAAAAGTAAAAGGGTTCAAATTCATGTTTCCATTCAATTTTACCTCAGGGGAAGTATTGTGTCCTCAGAAGGCCTATCGTATATATTTTTTGCAACACAGCTGAATTCTTTTCCCCGAAGCTGTTCTCCAAAATCAGCATTCAAAACATCAGATGGAGTTTTAGTGACTCCTTTTTTTACCGCAAAATTGAGCACATCTTCTTTTAAAACCCTTCCATCTTTTCCAGTTCCACAAACTTCATTTATATTTATACCATGCTCCTTTGCTAGGCTCCTTACGGCAGGTGTCGATAGGGCTCCTGCTTGTTTCCCCTTTCCAATATCAGAATCTAGAGGTTTTACATTTTCTGAATCGTCAGAAATTACTGTAGTAAATGCAGACTCGTTAACGATTATCTGATCAGAATCAGGTGACTTTGCAATTTCTGAGTCACCAAAATCCATTGAAGGACATGGAGACTCATCAATTAATATCTTTAAAAGGGTTGCTCCAACCTGAAATTTTACCCAAAAGAAACTCAAATACATACATAGAACAACAACCAAGCCTTATCCTACTAAGTAGGGTCGGCTACATAAGTCAAACAACACCATAACGATCTATCATATAACATATCTCTATCCAGCTCTTTAATCTCTAAGTCTAATATATCCGACAGAAATAATGAATTGTTATTAGTGAACAAAAAGAATGCAAAAATCCGCTAGATATTTGAGCCTCTACCAAATGCCAGTTCTATTATGAAACGAGGTATGTTTTAATCAACTTCTTTCAACTCCTCTCACACCAATGTACCCTAATAAATTTTAAATTTGTAACTGTAAGCATCGTCTTACTGAATTATAACAACAGTATGAGATTTCTTATCTCACCTTTACAATGTCGCCAGGAGCATGGAGAACATTAGAAACTTTTCCTTTGTAGCGACTTGTAATTTCTATGGTAGCTTTATCGCTTTGAACTTCACAGAGTGGTTGAAAATCATCAACATAATCCCCCTGCCAATATAACATAATAAATCATTCCTAAAACTTTAATCAGAAAAATATATACATCAAATAAAATATAGCAGAACTACTCACAACCGATCGACCCCATAAAAATAAGGCCTTGCAAACCGTTGAATGATTGATATATCATATTAACATCCTACAGCTCCTCTAAAGAGGGCAAATATCAACTATTGATAGACAAATCAATGGTTAATATTATATGCATTTGCATAACCAATGATAGGTGGTTATATCAAACCATTGAGTTTATTAAATAATAGTTAGTTAGTTGATATAGTTAGTTATATTAACTAGTTGTTAAATATATAAATCTTGTATCATTTAATGTAAATTGAACAATTCTCTCATTATTTAATAGACTTTTATCTCATTTTATGATTTCTATTTAGAATTGTAATATGGTATCTGAGAAATAATTATTCAACTATTTTCTTTCTCAAATTTTTCTTGAGAAATTTTTTATTGAAGGTTAATTGATTTATCTTCTCATTCCTATTTGATTCTTGAACAATTTGGTCATTTTCTTTCTTCTCTCTCAAATTCCAAATTAGAATTGTCTCATCACGATGATGATGATAAAAAATAAAAAAACCATAAGACAATGGATATTAAGGGCAAAGTGTTTGCTAACAAAATTTATGCCAAAAGAAACAAAAAAAAAATCATTCTTTCCTTTTCTTTTCCCCTTCTTTCTCCATTCAAAACTCATTTCTTCGATATTTCAAAAGTGGGGCATTATCAAGAATTTTTGAAATTACTCCATCACAAGGAACTTCCACATGAACTTCTCTACAAAATTATTGGCAAAACCGCAAGCTGCAACAAATTTGGTAAATGTTTTAGAAGTCCAAGTACAATCAAAGTTGTTTATGTGGATAGAATCTTGATTGTTGTGGTTCAAAGCATTTTCAGCATCTCCAACATTATGAAAATATGAACTTGGATCCTTCAAGATTTCTTGTAGATGGTATTTCGTAGATATACGTCGTCAAAAAATTTAAATTTCTTTCAAAACTCTCTTTTATGCTTAAACACTTTTTAAGAACACCAAAAATTTGGTGATATAATTTTTCTTTCTTTATAATTCACCTAATTGGCATTCTAGTTTATATTATAAAAAAATGGCTGCAACATTTTTTCTTTCTTTATAGTTGATATATTTTCGACATTTTTTTTTTGTAATTTTCAAGCTAAAAGTGTAGTAGACGCTTGTGAGGGGATATTAAACAATAGTTGGTTAGTTGATATAGTTAATTATATTAATTAGTTGTTACTCATTTGTTATATAAATCTTGTATCATTTGATGTAACTGAACAATTCTCTCATTATTCAATAGACTTTTCTCTCATTTTATGATTTCTATTTAAAATTGTAAGAGTTACTCATTTTACTAACTACTCACTTTAGATAAGCCAAAAATTCTATCTATGGAGTATCTTATACCGACTTGGGCACTTTAGAATCATGGCATCTGTAGTGTCAGCGTAGCTGCATTTGTGGTTATATTCAATCATTTATATTTTCTCATGTGTTTGGTATCTGTATCAATGATTGATTGTGCATTTTATTACTTTGGTGTGAATTGAAGCAATAAAATTGAAAATTTGACTACTACACTGACCTCTTGGACATACCATTTGAGAAGTTCACATTCTGCAATACCTTCACCAGTCTGTGCCAAAGGAACTTCAACTATCTTCCCCTCAGAAATCTCCAAAACATGTTGAGCAGAAAGACAATATCCCTTGACATGCTTAAAATTGGACTACAAAACAGAAATTCAATACACGCAAAATAATAAAAATAGTCAAACTCAAAGATCCCCATGAAATTCATCAAACTTGTTAATAAATAATCAATAAAGTTTGATACTTTTAATGTCATTATTTATCTTTTTCCTATAATGTTCTTAATCGGTTATTATTTCATAACATATGTTTCCTCTCTACAATAAATACCGACAAATCAATAATTAACGTTACATTAGAAATTTGAAAATGACATTTAGATAGAAACAAACTATTGCAAATGTGAGAATTAAAAAGTAAGCTTATTAAGACTCACATCTATGCGAGAAATAGCTTTAGGTAACAGAATAAAGCGCGAAGCAGATGAATGGTAAGAGGAGGAAGACCCAGAAAAGAAACTCTCAGAAGCAGAGAGATTGAACAATCTCCGACCGTAGATCAAAGCTCTCTTCTGCAAAATCCTGCGGCTCAGCATCTTTGCAACGATCAAGCGAGACAAATAGGGGATTTGTTTTTTTATTCTTTAATGTTGTGTGTTTATTTGTGTTGTTGTGAGAGTGAAAAAAAGGGGAAGTTGGAAATTAGAAGAGACGTTTGGAAGTGAAAGAAGAAACCCCAAATCAAATGGAATTTGTCTTTGTGTTGTGTTAAGATGAGAGCAGTTGATTGCATGCTGACAAGTTGTTGACTGCTATTAATGAAGTGTTTGTTCAAAAATGGTATGGGTTGGATGGATAAGGACGGAATTAAATATATAATAAGCACTTAACTTATCCAATTTAGGATATGTTTTTTTTTAGTTTTATACTTATTAGATGTTAGAGAATAAAGAGAAAAAATAAAAATAAAAGAACCAGAAAGAAAATTATGATAGAGATATAGAGTTATAAACAGTGTTACACACTTTTACAAAAAGACGTGGATCCAATTTATCATGTTTTGTTTGGAATGTTTATGATGTGTTTGGTTTATGAAAAAAAATAAAGTGAGTAGAAAGTGTGATGATTGTTTTTCAATAACAATCCAATGGAGAGAATACATCCTAAAATATGTGTTTTTCTTTCTATTTTTTTTCTTTTCTCCTCAGTTTCACATATTCTAAACATAGTGTTAGATAAATGGACTGCATTAGACAAATCTAAAAAGATTAATTACAAGCAAAAAATACTTACTTCATGGTAATTAAATAAATTTAGTTTTTTTTTTTTTTAATTTTACATATATAAAAAATAACTACTAACGTATCTTTATTTTTAATGATTATCTATAGCGTCGAGTAAATTCATGCAAGATTTCATGTACATTTAATTATTGTTCAAAACTATTTTTTAGAAAACAAATTAAATACATCTTATATTAAGAAGAGAAAATCTCAGAATCCAAATGGAGTGTTTTACATTGACAAGGAGGAGTTTTTTCTAGCCATAGTTTATTGGGCTCTTTAAAAGGAAAACTTGATAGGAAATGAATAGTTAATCGGTGAAAGTTCATCCAAACTTACAATTTTTACTTTTTACTATATTTTAGTTTTTTCCAGCAGTGTATTTAGGGTAGGGGAGGCAAAATCAGAGAGTAAATGAATATTCACCTTGTTGATTTCTCATCCCTACCAAGAACATTGAAGCTAACATAATGAAATGTGCTATCATGAATGAGGCACTGCTCTACAAACAATAATAAGGGGCATTTTAGAAAAATTATTTATGAACATCTAAACACTTCAATGACATCTTGAGAAATAAACAAATAAAAAGAATGAAGTGATAAATGTAACGATACACTGATAATGTGATAAGAAGAAACATATAGGAAAAAAATGAGCTTAGAGAAATAATTGATGTACAAATATCACATGCATGAAAAAATAATTAATGGGGAATGGACTAATACATTGGTCGCGGGAGTGAAAGGAAATAGGAGCATATGGATTATGGGCCTAATGACAGTAATCGGCCCATTATATAAATGAAAAGTGTGAGGGAATGATTTTTTTGTCCCACCACCTTACATCCCTCTAATTTCCAATTCATTTTTCTGATTTCAATTGTCTTTGAATTAACCAATTTATAGGAGACTTGTTTGGAGTGAATTTGAATATATAAATACTAATTTGTAACTTTTTAGAATTTTTACACTTTCAAATTCGTCAATTTAGAGGTGTGAATATAAATTAAAATTTTTTTTATCCATTTGAATTAATTCGAAGATGTAAAAAAATTCAAATTAGTATTTACATTTTAAGATTGGTTAATCTAGATAAACCTTATCAAAATTGGTTAGTCCCGAGATAATTAAAATCGACAAAAAATATATTTTTGGGGTTTTTGAAAATAAATGAAGGCGGGAGGAGAAATCTCCTGTGAATAAACGTGAACTAAGCGATGAAAGTAGTTCAAATATGTTCATGCTACTGTCACTGGGCCAATCTATGTGAGATAATCCTGAAAATATTTCTTTAAGCCCAAAATTATTTATAAAGGGGAACGATTGTGGGCCTGTGGTACAAGAGGAAATTTCCAAATAAGTAAATAGTTCAATCTTAGAACAACAGAGGCACGAAGAGACAAATAATGAAATTGAAGCAAGAAGTGGCACGTTTATTTATTTTTTTTATAAATTAAATAACCACATAAGTCTATCACAATACCTTCTTTCTTCTAACTAAGAGTCACTCTAAAAAGAGGTGTTTTTATTGTTACTCACAATACGACTCAAGTTATCAAAAACCAGTCGACCCTATCACAAATTCCTCATCACAACATTTTCTACCACACCATTGTTTTTGCCAACACTTTGAACTAGAGTTCCTGCATATCAACCCTCAATCTCCATAATCTCCATGTTCACTTGCCTAATAAAACAAAGTTAAAATATCTTAACCTACAAATCCCCAACCTACCTTTCTTATCATTTCGACATATCAACTCCTATTTCACCCAATTAATTTTCCTAGCATCCTCATCATCCCCACAAAAATAATTTAAAAAAAAATTATATAGAAGAAATAATATCTGACAGAGCTTTAAAGAAATAAAATAGTAAATCGATATTACAGACAAAACAACTTAAAAAAATAGGACATCCACCCATAAATAAATTATGACTCTTCTAATTACAAATTAATATCTCAAATTTCTCATTGATATTCTTATTACATTATAGGTATATCAAGTGTGAGTAAAAAAATATCACAATAGATGAAAAATATACATTAAACACTATATAAGTGAGATGACCCATAAACTCACTCGCTTAATGTTTTGGGTTAAGACGTGATGTATGACCCACTTATGTGGTTGCACTTGAGCCAATGTGATAATCATCCAGATCCCATCACGAATCAACAGTGGTATCAGAGCCGATAGTTTGACGTGATTGACGTCTTATATCAAAAGTCTTCATGATCAAGAGTATTTAGATGGCGTTTTAGTTGAAAAGAGAAATTATTGACATTCGATTTGCTCTTAACCTAATGAAATAATCTCCCAAACTCTCTCATGACCCAACATATATTAATTATGAAATATAATGTTTTTTACATAAATTATAAATACACTATTTAATAATAACGAAGAAAAAGATGGATGCACGTTTGCCTAGTCTTTATCTTCCACACAAGACCCGTATGCGAGTACTAAAAGAATGGATAGGCCATGCCTGTGTTGGTTGTAAGAAAAGTGTGTCGGGAAAACGACAAACCCAAAAGTGGTTTTGTAATTATCATTTCCAAACGTTAAAAAATGCAGAGTCATATTAATTATATGCTTCTTTATATCATTCATATAGTCCAAAAAAAGTTCAAGAATGCAGTCACTAGCTAACACAGTCCTTTGGAAGTTACCGTCTTTCTAAAATAAGAGTGATTTTTAATTTTTTGTATATATATTAAAAAGTATAATAAATAGAAAAAGAGTTCATTTTTCAATTTATATATAGTAAAATTAATACTTTAAACACAATAATTACTAAAAGATTTAATTAAAATAATTATATTCCCTAAAGTCACACTTTTCATATTCATAGAGTAAATGTCACTAGCCACTACTCACTGATCATTCTTAATAACCATGAAACAGATCGGGAGATTGATGAATACAACCAAGCCAAAAATTCTGCTACACCAAACCAAACAAACACATAAATTTCACTACACGACAAAACTGGCTCAATTTTCCATCTCAATAACTTAATTGAAAACTAAAAAAAAAATGTATACGTGGCAGTTATACAAGAAAAACAGTCAAATCTTTGCCTACACACTAATCGTCCTTTGTTACCCCTCCATAGCTGTGGGGGACCCACTACTCTCTCTTTTCGTACTATTCCTTCACCTTCTTCTTTTTCCTATTTAGGTTATAAACTAGTTCCAACATTTTTCATTCAACACCAACCTAAACTCAGTGAATAATTTAAAAGTGACAGCACAACTATTAACATAGAATGAAATATGGTTGGTCTCGGTGTTGTGCTAGAATCCCAGAAAAGTAGCATTAACAACAACAACAACAAAACTCATCAAATAATTAACAAAACCACCATGATGCTTAACACTATCAACAACAAAACCTCTTCTCCAATTTCATATCCTTCTTCCAATCACCATTCTCATTTTCAGGCATCAAATTTTCTTGAACAATGCTTTTTATGCAAGAAAAGACTCTTGCTTGGGAAAGATATCTACATGTACAAGTGAGTTCTTGGAACCAAAATATATAAACATTACTTTTTCATTTTTAATTAATTAATTCTATCTCCTAATGCCTTATTTTCTTCTTCATTTCTTTTTTCCTAACCAAAAAAAAAAACTCAAATATTTTGTTGTTGTTTTTTTTTCTTCTTCTTTTTTATGTAAGTTGAACTTTGCTTTATTATTATTATTACAATTATTATTATTATTATTATTATTATTATGTTCTGTTGGGGTGTTTTGTTGAGACATATTTATATTAATAAATTTATTTATTTATTACAGAGGAGACCGAGCATTTTGTAGTGTGGATTGTAGGTGCAAGCAAATTTTAACGGACGAGGAAGAGGCTATTCAGAAACAGAATTGTTCTTTGGATGGTTTTGCTTGATGATATAGTCATTAGAGAAAGTTTTGAACAGTGACACACTAGAAATGGGATGGGGGATTTTATTTTTGGCGATTACATTCCAATTTTACCCATGCTTTAATATTTGTAATGACCTCACGATCCTTTGTCCTTTATTTTGCTTCCTAGTATGAAGCCAAAATGTCATTTCAGCTTTTAATTTTTTTTGGGTCCATCTCTTGAGTAAGATGACGAGGGGCTTTCTCTATGGTGCTTGGTTATTGCTATGCTTTTTGGGTCTATCTTTTATTGGCCAAATCATAGAGAAATATTTGAAGTTTAAAGTTTTTTTTTTTTAAGTTGTAAACGGTTGGAATTGAGGATATTTGCAGTGTCCTTGTTTTATTGATATTTTGTCAATTTTTATTATTTATATTTCTGCCCTTGGTAATTAATTTGTATGGGTTTGATTAAAGGTAATTAAAATTGAGTTCCGAAAAAGTAGTCTAGTAGTTTGGTTAGATATATTGAAAGAGTTACATGTCTATGTCTTTTATGGAGATGTTGACAATTCTTCTGAAGGTTGTTATTACAGCATAAAAAAAATATATATTTTATTCACCACCACATTAAATATATCATTTATAACTACTTTGAACAAGAGATAAAATAATAATAAAAAATCAACACTTCATAATAACCGTATGGTGTTGGACATCTTTTTTATGTCCAAATAACATTTATCATCTTTGAAGTTATTATGTGTTTGATAATCTGTATTCTCAATTAATTCTTTAAGCTGGCCGGTGGAAATAGGTATCGCAAGTTCTAAGACATGTTAGGTCATAATTTTTATATATAATTAAATATATTTTTAATCTTAATAAAGTTTTAATCATTTAATTTTAGTTTTTGTAAAAAAAAAAGTTTTGGCCCCTTCAAATTATTCAAGAAGCAATTTTAGAGTTTGATGAAATGAAATATATTTACATGATCACTAACTTTAGAATTTTTGAATGATGTAGACATATTTAGTACATTATAAAAAGTTTATGCACAAAAATTTAGAAATTAAATATAAGTTTTTTAAATGTAAAACTCTCAAAGATAAATGTAACTAAAATATTTATGGAGTAACTTTTTATATTGTTATAATACTTGCAAAAATTCATTCAAAATATATATTAACTTAACATCCTAGACTAAAATTATATGTATAGTAATTTTATAGAATTAAAAATTATATTTTTATTTTACAATAATTAAAATTGAAATGTTGAAATAATTGAGAGATTAAAAACTTATTTTATATGGACCGAAAATAAGTCTAAAATCGACCTACTTAATTACTATCATCATTATAATTTTAAGTTTTCGTATTTTGTATTAAATAATAAATTTATTAACATTTTATGTAATTTAAACCTACCGATATTTGTATAAAAAAATTAACTCTCTAAAAAATATCAAAATATAATTTAAATTTATTTATACAATAGCTTGTTAGTATATTTAAATAAAAAGTTACACCAACCACCACATCAGTGGTCAAACAAGAAGAAAAAGATTCATAAATTCATTAACAATAATTTAAAAGTACTGTTTTTCTGGCTTCTGTTTAGTTTTCTTAATTCCCAACTTACCACATTATGAGTACTCGGGTTATCATTTATCGTACCTACCCATTTGTGGTTGAAATAGAACGCAACATTGCTACTAATATCCATGTTGTAAGTGGTGTGCATAACAAAATTTATGAGGTTGTTGTTCATATTTAGACAAAGACTAATATTTATGTATTTTTCCATATGCTGACTTATCTTATGATTTTTCCAAATATATTCATTATCTAAATTATGATTAGGATTGTCTTAAATATTTCGAAGGTTGTGTTGTTATTTTAAAAATTAAACTTTTAATTAAAAAAAATGTCATTTTAATAATTAGAAAAATGTAATTTTAATAATTAAAAAAATTGATAAAATAAATTTTAGTCTATATACACACATACTCGTCTACATGATACATTCTACAATATTAATCTACATTATGTATACCACTTGATTAGGTTAATTCACACATTCCAATCTACACATATTAGACTCAAATATACATTTCGACAATAATAATACAACAATTACAATTATACTCATAAAATACACCAATTATAGAACCCAACTTACAACAACATGTACCACAATATCTATATTAATTAACATATCTATTGACATCTCTATTATGTAATGTCTTGTCGGAATTCATTATGCATATACCAAACCACACAAACCAAAATTATCTACAGACCTATGTCATTTGGTTTTCACAATTAATAATTATTCTTTTTTCAACTTTTTGTAACATAAATATTTGTTTTCTTATAAACGTTAACTATTTCCATATATTCAATTATATTCATATGTAAGAGTTTTTCCAAAATTGATCACAATTTTAACCACCATTTTATACTCATCTACACAAATATATTCTTTATGGAGTATCAACACTCATAAAACAAATAATAAGCATTCATTGAACACAGTTAAGTCCCAAGGTATGATTGTGTTTATGAATTGATCATGTCGACCTATAAAAGCAGAATCACAATTAGACTATAAAATACAATGTGCTTGTTTGATTTTTTTTAATGATCTCAGTTTCCATTGCAAAATCAAGCAAAGTATTAATTCATTTTGTATGTTATGTACTGTTGGAAGTGATAATGATAATAATAAGAACTAGTTGGTGTGAATTGCAAAAAAAATAAGAAAGTCCCACATAGGAGCGATGACACACACTAGTAATGTTTATAAGGTGGAGGTATGACAATTGAGGTGTGTCCCAAGGGTACCCAATTTTGTGAAGGGGTGAGAATGCACACACACACACCGTCGTCATCTGGCCGACTCGGCTGAGCTTGGTCTTGGATTTGGGCTAAGTGGTGTATTATTTTTTAGTATCCAAAAACTAAATAAATCATATTTATTTTTTAAAATAAATTTGTGCGTTTTTATCTCATTGATACGTTGTACACGTGTCTGTCCTCCACCGAGTCAACATTTGATTTGGTCAATTCTTTTCTCTTTTTCGCCCGCATCAGTTTGCCCCGGTCAAAATCTAACATTTTTGGATTGCACTTTTCTGTGGATCAATTTTGATGGGTCGCACATTTTTCTCTCCTTCAATTGCAAAGTTCCTCTATAAATAGAGGATTCTGCTCAGTTGAGAAAACACATAAAAAATTCTCCGAAAATCTGAGACATTTCTATACTTCTCCCTTTTTGGTTCTTCTTTTCATTCTTTCAAGTGGTTATAATACCATATTACGAGTAGCAATCTTTAACTCTCATATTGGAGGTGTAATTCTACAATGGTTTTCTAGAGTGTAGTAAAACTGCGATACAATTTATCTAAGCTGTTTTATTTTGGGACTTCGTCGTTGATAATCTGCCCTGAGCAATTTAGACAGTGTTGCGAAACGTCTTAAAGAGAGCGACATAATTTTTTGAAACATAAAAAAATATGTATATAATGTAAGTGTATACTGTTGGAACCAAGTTGGTTCTAAATACTTAGGATTTTGATGTTTACAAAAGCACTACATGTAATCTTATTTTGTACCTTGAATTATTGCATTAAATACCACAAGAAATTGAAGATTGCAGAAACAGAAAATGCATCCAGAATACATTCTGAAATTACCAGAGGATATACCAGGATGTCAAAACACTACCAGATGATATATTTGCTGGCCCAGATCAGAAGGAAGCAAAGTCAGAAGGAGACCTGGACCAGACCAGAAGGAAGCCTGCCATAGGGAGAGTTGTTCCAGATCAGAAGATGTCAAATGTCAGATTTATTCCAGAAGTTATTCTGACCAGAAGATGGCCTGACAGTGAAATGATAAACAGCCCAGACTTAATCAGAAGGTAAATTAATGGGTCCAGAACAAAGGAATTAATCCAGATTTGACCTAGACCAGAAGATAACATTGTTCAGGGTATGAAACTAAGTCCAGACCAGAAGAAATGATTTCCAGAATTGATCCATATCTGATCCAAAATCAAAGGTAAAATGTCCAGACTGAAATATTACTTGTCCATATTTAATTTCAGTTTAATCCAGACCAAGTCCAGAATTGGTCCAGATCAGAGGGAAGATTTCCAGATCAATGGTTCAGTTTTAAATATTTGGCCCAGTGTTGGCCGAGATCAGAAGATCAAACCATGGCCTAGTGTTGGCCAAAATCAGAAGGTCAGAATGTGTGGTCCAGCAGTGGCCGAGATAAGAGGATCACAGCAGATCAGTTTGCTGGATCAGGATGGCCGAGATCAGAAGATCAGAAGGTTAGGAAGTGTGGTCCAGGGATGGCCGAAATCAGAGGATCACAGCATATCAACTAGTATGGTCCAGATGTGGACTAGCGCAGAAGATCAAATGGTCCAGAATTAATCATGAGGATTAACGGTGGAGATTTTAATTTATTTTGATCAAAGTATTAAAAAGATTTGTTACAAAAATAAAGTGAAGTATTGTGGAACTCAAGAGCTGTTGGCGGGAAGAAACTACAGACTTGATTGGCCAGTTATTTTGAAAGAAAATCTGAAGCTTAAAAAGATATGTTTTTTATTTAAATAAAGCCCAATTGGTCAAGTTATTTTTGCAAGAGAATCCAACAAGATTCAGCTCGAAATTAAGCTTGGAAGAGGCCCTAATCTGCATCTATAAAAGGAGGCTCAAGGCATAATACTTAGCCTCGAAAATCACAAAAGAGTCATACACTTCCAAAGCAACACACTCAAGTTTTCAGTGAGGTTAATTGTGAGTTCCAGCTTTCAAGAAGCAAGTACTCGTGTTATTTTCTTTCCCTTGTGTTAGATCTAAGTTGTTAAAGTAGAGTCTACAATCTGAGGGAGTCAGAAGGGGTAGCAGATTACTTGACAATTAGATTCAAGGCGTTGTAATTCCTTCTACAATATGGGGTTGTCAGATTGGTAGGAGAAAACTTGACTTAGGAAGTCAATGTGCTGTATTCCTCAAGAGTCTAGGATTGTTAGACTGTTTGAGAAGACTGACTTGGAAGGTCAGTGGAACTGTTGTAATTCAAGGTTTGAATTAGTGAAATCCTTCAAGGTGAAGGGACTGGACGTAGCCTCGTTAACAGTGAACCAGTATAAAAATTGTGTTTTATTTTTACTTTATATCCGCTGTTAACTCTGTTTTTATTCATACATCAAGTTTTGTTTTAAAAGTGTAAAAACAGGAAAAGTATTCAAGTTAGTCAAACACAATTCAACCTCCTTTCTCGTGTTTGTACCTTCATATACAATGGGTCAAATTCAACTATTTTAGTGTACTTATCGCCACAATAAGACTTGTAGACTCTCTGTCGACATTGACAAATTAAAATTTGAATTTTACAACTTTGGAGAAAACTTGTATATGACTCAACTTAAATTAGATTAATGTAATCTTCATATTATTATCGATGTAATCTTCATGTTAATCAATCTATTTTTTTAATTACATTTATGGTTGTGCTTAATATGTAATTCTATTGGAATATGCTGTTCAGATCGTTTAGTCGTCTAATATTTCAATAATTTAATTATTATGCCATGAAAATCGAAGATTAGCTGATCGTTTGGTCGTCTATTATTTCAATAATTTAATTATTATGCCATGAAAATCGAAGATTAGCTGATTACTAACATTGTTGAATGGTGCTGATGAATTTACTTTTACCGCTATATGTATAGTCTTCTCCCATTCTATCCCTTTTATTCATTTAGTTTTTAAGTAAAATTTTTAATAAGATAGTGCTTGTTTATAAATTATAAGTGATATTTTTTAGGTGACACCTAATTGGAATGTTAATTATAGTGTGTGATAGTCGTATAATTTTTGCTTAAAATAAAATATATGAAAAATTTCCTCCTTTTGACCCGTGCACGGTTAATACCGAGTAATTAAGCCAAAATAAGAGTTGTCTATGGAAAAACTGAGAAGACCTCGGGTAGTTTTCAATATGATATGACGAAAGCATAAGCCAAGGCAAACAGAAACAAAGTGATTAGATGAACTTTTGAAGAGAGACACTAGAATTCTGCTATGATCACACATTCTAATTTTACTAGTAATTTCATTTTTGTAATGACCTCACGTCCCTTTATCTTTTATTTCTTTTTAGTGTGAGAAATTTTTTCATCTGCATCTTTTTTTAAATAAAAATTTCAATATACTTCATTTAAAACTATTAAGAAAATATTTTATATTTTGGAGTTACGACTATGTATTTTTTTTTAATAAATATATTAAACTCGTATTTCTGACTTACGACTTTTTTAAAAAAAATACATATATATTTTTATATATTAATTTCAAAAGGAGTATATTGATTTTTTTTATTTTTAACAAAAGAATATAGATGAAAAAAACTCCCATATGAATCCAAAATGTCATTTCAGCTTTTTAATTTTTTGGGTCCAGTTCTTGTAAGACGAGGAGGGGATCTCTAGGGTGGTTGGTTCTTGTGATGCTTTCACTTTATTGCCCAAATTATAGAGAAATACTTGAAGTTTTTTTTTTAACTTGTTGACAGTTGGAATTAAGGTATTTATCACGTTGTTTTTTCGTTGAAATGTGATTTTTTTTGGGGTCAATTTTTGTTATTTTTTATATGTCTGTCTTTGGTAACTAATTTTTATGGTTTAATTAAAGGTATTAAAATTTAGGAGAAGTTTGTGCATGTCGGTATGGTGGCAATTCTTTGAAATTATCATTAGACATTGCGAGAGATATAAATAAATTATATAATAATAAAAGAAAAATAGATAAAAAATAAAGTGTTAAATAAATATAAAAAATAATGGATGTTCATTTATTTTTGTTGATAAATTATTTATGTATATGCTTGAGAGGAAATAAGTAACACTAATATGTTATAACTTACAAATTGAATCAGATTTTTTATATAGCCTAGACTAAAGTTTTTAAAAAAGTTTATTCAACTAAAAGGTAGATGATAGACTTGTGAAAAAAAATTTACCTATCAAATAGTCCTACTCAATTACTATTATTATTATAATTTTAAATTTTATGTTAAATAATTAATTTATTTAAACATATCAATCTATATCAATTTTTAACATATTCAAATATATTATTATAAAATAAAATTGTAATAGAATATCTTATAATGTTAGATTATCTAAAAAGTCATAGTAGACATAAAAATAAAATTTAAATTTATTTTTATATTAATTTGTTATCCTATTTCTAAAAGTTTGTATCACTCACTATTTGACCGATGTATACTTTAAAATCATGAATTCTAATTCATAATCTGTTTCCACTCTTAGTGTCCCGTCTTATCTAGAGTATTATTTTTTGTTTTTAGCAAACAATTTCAATTCAAGCTTAAGGTAGGTTCAAGTTTTACAAATTCTAAGTCAACTTAGTATATTTTCACCCTTAGTGTTTGGTCTTATTCAAAGTATTTTTCTTTTTTAGCAAACGATCACAAGTTTTTTTTTCTTTTTATTATCACAAGTATTGTTATGTAAGTGCATGTAGATTTGTCGGGATAAATATACAATACTACAATATTTGCACTTTTTTTGCTGAAACGGTATTTGAACTTTGGCTATACATAACTACATTATATGTTCTAGTAAAGAAAAAACTACATTATATTTTGATATATTTATATCTCACAGGTGTACCTGATCCGAATCATTAATGTGTATTTTTTTATTTATTTACTGGTTTGTTATGTTAAATATGTAATTACGAACATGTATGTTAATTCGTTGTAGCTACATCTCATAAAATAGTTCCAAGCGGCAATAGAATTTACGATATTCGTTGGCTCCAATGCTAATCCTGAACGGCAAGTTGGCAATGCTATGGTCGTTTTGTCTCATTGCTATAATTTGATAAAAGTACTGTCAACTATCAAGGGCCAATATATACAACATTTTGGTGACAATTGGATCGCATTCTGGGAGCCTGAGCAAAGCTTGAAACTCTTGTTTAGGGGAAGGAAATAATAATTTAATTTTTAGTGAAATTTGTTGGACATGTTTTTTTTAATATATTATTTTGGTTACACTAAAAAATCTCTCATTATTTGATAATTTAGATTAATGATAGTTTTTAAACTATTTTCACATTCCTCAATTCACCGAAGCGTCTTTTTACACAGGACAAAACCGTGATGACTTGTCGTAGATCCAAAGCAGACAATATTTCAAAGTTGCGGATTTGAGGTTGGATCAATCGTACAGATAAAAAAGATATATTAAATAAGTTGTATTTCAACGCATGAATTATAAATTTAATTTTGGGGTTGTGTAGGGTCCAACCCAAATTCTAAGATAGTATAAGAGTCATCTAAGATTTATTGGACTGTCACATCTAGATGTCCGGTCCTAGATGTGAGGGGGTGTGTTAAGAGTCTCATATTGGATATGATAAAACATGACAAAATATTTATAAGTGGCGGGTAATCATAACCTTACAAGCCGATTTTGCGCAAGTTGTGTAAGGCTCAATCTAAATTCTAAGAATTGACACATCACTTATAATACAAATAAATTGATGAAATTAAATATTAAATGAAATTAAAATATATTTTTGTATTTAATTAATTAAATTTTTTTATATTTGAGTCTCGAGTATATATTTAAATCCAAAAGTAATAAAATGTATTTAAATAAATGTAAATATATCACATAGAGTAGGGAATGTTGCAAATACTTGAATAAGAAGAAAAAAAATAAAGATGATGATTGTACAAATAATTGCATAGTAGATTTCACAGGGACAATCTTAAATCTCCTATCGTATTTTAGAATTTTTGAAGTAAATTGTATCTACACTTTAAGCGTATTAATTATATTTTACGGAATAAAATTCAATTCTCTCACTTGCCTTATGCATTGAACAAAAGAAAAAATAATTTATAAATAATTTTGATAGAATTTTGGATTATGAAACCCAATGGCGGATCCAAATATTTTGATTAATGGGAGTAATATATATCATTTAGCAAAAAAATAAAAATTACAAAACTATAAAACTATACAATTAAATATCTAAAAAATTGAAAATACAATCGAATTCTACGAGTTATATCCTCTCTTTACGTGACTTCATATATTACTTTTCCTTTTCAAGACTATAAAAAATACCATAAAATCACTATAGAAAATATATTTCTATACATGGTGAGACAATCATTCAATTATTTATCTCTAATACCATTCACGATGACATGACATAAATAAAAAATCACTTGAACTTGCATTAGAAAGTTGGACAGAAATAAATAACAAAAAATATTCAAAAGACAAAAATTTAAAAGAAATGTTTTTAAAGACTAAAAACGAACTTTAGTACATTTATAAAAATGAAAAACTTAGATATCCTTAAATTTATACTTTGTTTCTTAGCCACCGAGGCACGCCTTCTGCTGGTTGTGGTTTTAGGTTTTTAATTCCATTTTGTTTCTTAAAAAAAAAAAATATATAACCATTAGTTGCTTCCAAATATATTTTATGATTTTGGTAGAAATGTAGTGTATCAATCTTTTATTGATCTTAAATTGCTTCCAACACTTAGCAGGATACTCCAACAAGTCCAACATTTCTGTTTACTCTTGGAACTTGGAAGAAGGCTGAGGCAGAGATTCCTCGTCAGCAGACAGGTAGAGTGTGACGTTCAATGATGTTGTAATACTTAAGTTGTTGGTGAGTATAATTTATTACATGGTATTGTACATTTGATTCATACACAAATATTCAGTTTCAAAATTCAAACGTCATATTAAAAGTAGTCAACCAAGAATGAGAGAACCTTGGAATAACATTTTTATGTGCCCGAACAAAAAAAAGCATTTTCATATGAGCCAATTCAGTTACGAAACTTGGAACAATACTTTTGTATGTGCCATTTCAGTTATGAAACTTGAAATAATAATTTTCTATGTGCCAATTTATTTCTTCAATTTTACAGCTGGGAATTACAGAAAGGGCACCAACCATAGAGATAAATAAATATAATATTAATTGGAATCTGATACGTTTTGTATTATTCTTTCTCTGCATGAATTCTTAAATCCCCTCTTATTTAAAATTTAGAAATAGGAATTGACATTACTTTTCTCTCTAGAGTCGTTGGATTTATGACAAAAACATTGAACTCTGTGATCTAATAGTTCTACAGCTGCTGCAATGTGCAGTACCGTAGCCTCCAATTTGGTTTGTAAAAAATAACCTTCAATTTAATCTCTCACAACATGTATGTAAAATCACTAAATCAGTCTCGTTAGTTCATACTATTAAGATGGGAAGAATAAATAGGAGAGAAAATTATACAGAGGGGGCTAACTTGAGAGATTACTTATTTCTTAAACGGTTATTTGTCCCGTTATATTTACCAAACCATCCCAGCTAGATAACCTAGAGTGTCCATGTTAATTTGAAAAATGTATACGCAGATTTTAAGATCTGGAAAATCATAAATATGTGCCACGATAATAAATGTGGAATGGAAACAAAATTATTGGAATAACAAAAAGGAATTTCCCAAGACATGCGACTGGAATGGAACATAAGAGAAGCAGAAAGATCAATGATTTAATTCATATCCAAACTTGAGAGCCAGTTTGCATGAAATTAGATATACAAGCACAAGAATGTCCTGTAAAGAGTTTGTGCCAGCGGATTTAATACATACAAGAGTTAATATAGCAGCATAATCACAAGACAATTCTCGTAGCTGTCAACTTTTTTTGTCTCCATCAGAATAAGGCTAGCCAGACTTGAATAGTAAAACTGCTTTCTGATCCAAATAGAAATAAACAAAGTGGTTTGTTTCATGAGTCACATATGAACCTGCAAAACGAAAGAAATTTCCATGAACACACTTCAATCATAAACTAGATTTGCCATTCTATTCTAAGCATTAAAATACCATACTAAAGGAGAATATATCATTAGGCTTCGCAGGACCAAATAATAATATCTCCATTTGTTTAAACAGACTGAATTTTTTCAAAAAAAGAAAGCAACTAACAGTGCTTTTAGACATAAATGGCATGATAATAGTGAGGATTTGATTGTGCAGCTCAAAATGACATCGAACTTTCATCAAGAACTTCATGGTTTCTAGAATTAGTCATCTTGGTGGTACTGAAACTCGAGCTTAATCCAAGATTTGATTGTACTGGATGCTAACCCTTGCAGTCCTCTCCATCCCTATCAAACCCATCTAATATTTATATCTTTCATACTATATTGCATCATACACAATTGCCTGCCTTAAGATTACATCAAGAGGTAACATTTGTTTAAAAGAAGGTCCCATTAGTGATTGACATGCTAGAGCCCACTACACTCCAATATTTTTATAAGTAATATATTTAGAATAACGAATACTCTTAGGTAGTTAATCCCAGTGTGTCGCGGCCAACCCCAAAAGTGGGATAGCGGGATAGCACGTTCTGGGATAGGCGGGATAACTGCTAATTTTTGGACAAATTACACGAATAATACTATACAAACTTATATTTAATGCAAAATTAACAAATGACTCAAACTCTAGAACATTCATAATTAGTAATAAAAATCCACAAGTCTTACTCTTAGTCAAAACATACATTGAAATACCAACAAAAGTCAAAGAAATAAAGATGATGCATATTGAAGTCTACAACACTGAGTAATAAAATAACTAAATATTAAAACTCAAATGCATATTCTAGCATAGGAATCAAAGATAAGCATAATCTTCATTAGCATATTCTTTTTCCTAGGTGAAAGTAGAAACAACAAAACGGAGAAGGAAGAAATAATAGCTGGATCTCGTTGCGAAACGCTAGGATTAGATACACCGGGATCTTGTTTCACGCTGTCACGGACCACGCCATCAAGGTCAGGCATTGCACCGCACCGGGAAAGCGAGATCTCGCCAGGAAACGCTGGGATTAACTACCTAGAAATACTCCTATGTGATTAGTGATTACCACTACTGATCTTTCTGGCTTCAGAATACCAGAGAGCCAAAGAACTCCACAAAATGTATTGAAGTGAAATGCTAAATAATACATAGTTTCACTACATCAGATGTTTACTGGATTGACTTATTCATAATATTATCGAACTCCCAAGTTCACCAAACAATTCCATTGATCGTATCAAACTTATAAATTAAACTTAAGTCACTTCTCATGTTATTGTATGGTTAAGATGTGCAGAATGACAGAAGTAGAAATCACATAGGCAGGTAAATGAAGTTTCAGACTCAAGCTGTGCAGGCAGTGAATTTTATATACATATTCACCCTGATAAAGAAGTCAACAGGTTCAGAATTGACTTCATTTTCCACATTATAACAAAAGAGCATATTGGTTTATGCTGAACCCTAAAAAAATCTTTATTATAAAATATATGAAAAGTATAAACTCTGATGTATCAGCATTCATATAGCAAATTGACACACGTGCTTGTTCTATTCTGCAATATCCAAAGCAAAATTTGAATCATATATTACATATGCACTTGCTTTCATGAAGAAATTTAAACCATATGAGAGGTGAAAGAATACAAACTCAGTAAATCACAAAAGAGGCCACGAACCAACGCAACCTTAAATCTTTATCATACTCACATCTACATAATTTAGCAAGAGTTTCAATTTTGGATATTCTCATAAAGCTAGAAACAAAAAAATGTTGGATGTTAAAAAAGGACAAGACAATCTATTACACAGCAAACTGTTTTGGTGTACTAGTCGGTAGTCATAGAAACTACTCAATTTGATAACACTTTTCAAATTTCTTCAAGTCCTTCCCTATCAAGCCTATTCTATCCTCAGCACACTCAGTCTAATCCGAAATTAACAAACTAAAAACTATTTTTTTTACTGACTGAAAACCAAACAAGAATGAATACAAATTGGTATGATAAACTGGCACAGCTATTCCATGGAAGATGAAAAAGATCGCAAAAAATCCCTGCAAATAACATAGAACACAAGTGGTCCTATACTCCTGTGATAGAACTCAGCTGGAGCATGTTTAATTGTCATCTCTGAGTTCCCCACTCTAGAATTACTTATCTCCAAGTAGAAATAACTCGAAAAACCTATAACTTACTAATTTAATTTTTAAAAACAAAGAGGATCACTTAAACCTTCCATTTATTAACTTCACACTAGAACTTCAAATAAATCATAGGGCAGTGGTTGTATTCTCTCCTCCAGAAACTATAAATTCAAGTAAAGACTTTCCATTTTCCACAGTAACAAAGAGAAAAGATCAAATCCTGCAGCTTAAGAGGTGTATAGTCACAGTAAAAAATGTAGTGAAGAACAAAATTAACCAGATAAGCTAGCAGCCGCCAAGTACCAATAGAGAATATAGTAGATTGAAAAAACTAGGTTTTGAACATTATTACTGATGAGTTAGAAATTGATAAAAAGCAACAGCATTTGCAGCACTAAATGAACAAATGTAAGGAAAGAATGAGCGAATTAAGCATAAACGATTAGATCTAGAGGAGTATCAAAAAAGGAATACCGAAATTGCGACCGACGATGCAATGCCAAGTAGGACCGTGCCTCTTATCGAACTCTTTCTTTATAGTCTCTGCAACATCTTTCTCTACGTTGTGCCTCTCAAAAGCCTAATTGAATTTGAGAATAATTTATAGAAAAAAGAAAAGAAAAAAAAAAGAAGCAGTGAAAAATAAGAAAAGAAAGGAAGAAGTAAGAGTGAGAGACTAACGGAGACGGCGATATCAACGGCTTCCTTTTGCATGTCGGGGAGCATATCGGCGCTTTTGATAATGACTTTCTTCGGTGGTAGTTGTGCAGGAGAAGCAGAGGCGGATAACGGTGATGGAACAAGTGGCTTTCGATCTTCGGAGAGAGATTTCGCCATTAGAGGTGATCCTCCTATGTTGTTGTTGTTGTTCTTCTTCGCCTCCTCGCTCATCTTTCTTTCCCTAATTTTCTTTCTCTTTTTCAGATGATGACTGTGTGTGAGAAGGAAAACAAGTATCGGGTGCTTGTTCTTGTTGGTCCGTAGACTTCAACTCCGAAAGAATAATAGAAAGAAAAGAATAGTTGGTGTTTTACCTTTTACCTTTCAATGTCACTCATTGTAGTAGTAGTAGTAATAATAAGTGTAATTGTGGTAGAATGGATGGGATGGGGCACTCACTCCCACTCCATCTCCCTTTAAAAAAAATTAAGGATACTTCTTAATATTTTTTACTTGATTAATTGCAATTTAGATTATATTAACTACCATGTTACATCTATTCCTTTGTTTTCATTTATTCTAAAAATAATTCTATTATATCATTTTTTTTTTATTTCTTTCTCTCTCAAGACAAGAGTATTCACCAAATATTCTTTAAAGGAAAACATGGGAGCAGCATAAAATTTGATGGGTACCAAATAATTTTCACATGACTATTGTCAATTTGTTTGGGTTAGGATCTCCTAACTTAATGTATTTTGGGAAATTTTGAAGATTAAAAAAATTAATAAAAATCAATTGCATAAAAGAGAAAATGTGATTAAAAGAGAAATAAAACCAAATTATCAGAAAATAGATAAGACACAAGTTAGAGTTTGGGTTAGTGTTGAAATTGTGATAGACACTGGACAGTATTTAGTTACCAAAGCCCGTTGCACGCGTCGGGAAGTGTGAACATTGGGAATATCAACTCAACCTCACAAGTTGCGGCCCACGTCCGATTGCATATTGCGTGTGACAAAGTTGTTACTATCAATCAAATCTTAATGTTACCTTTGTGCATACGGATTAGGTAAGAAATCTTAATTCCTTTGATTCTTGTCCAACTGATTTAGCTAGCTAGTTTTCGTAGACTCCTTTTGCGATTGTAAGATTTATTTGCAGTTATTTTTGAGATAAAAGCATTTTTGTGAAGTATCGTTCTACGAAATGATATCTTTAAATTGAGTAAAAATAGTTACTTTTTACAAAAATTCACATTTAATTGCTTATATTTGATACAATTCAATAATAAATTTGATTATTAATTTTTTATTTATATTTGATACTAGATGAGGTATTAAATATATTTATATGCAAAGACAATCAACTTGATTTCACTATTTAGATATATCTATATTATGAAAAATAATATTACAATATATCTATATATATTATAAAACAAAATAAAGTATGATAATACTTGAAATTAAACTAGACACACCAATAAAGTAGTAGTATTCAAGTAGTTACTAAACTTCATCTAAAATCAAATTGTTTGACAAATTCAATCTAAATGTTAAGCACAATACTGTTCAAAGGGGTACATTTAACATTTTCCTGAAAAAAACTACACGAGAAGAAAATTGATAGGGTGCGCAACACTACATAGAAGCGCGTAGAGTTGCTGAATAAGTTATGGGTAAATTTGATGGTGGCACTGGCAGGATATATCACATGATGACAAATATTTAAGATAATTCTGTAAAAACAAAAAAAGGGATTTAAGATAATATATTTTCATTAATATTAGTATACATATGAATTTTTTATATAAAAAAAAAAAAGAAGTTTTTGACAAAATAAATATAAATATGATGTGATATCTATACATGGTTCCTGAATTGTCGTACTAGTAACTTAGTGAAGGGTCCGTTTACGACACCTCTTCCTTTCCTTCAAACTTGAATCTTAGAAAACAAAAAGTGTTAGCATCGCATACGAATTGTGATTAGTTTCTGAATTCAAAATCAAAATCAAAATGGGTAGCAAAGGACGCACGGTAATGGAGGTTGGAGCTGATGGAGTTGCCATCATCACCATTATCAATCCTCCTGTCAATTCTCTTTCCTTTGATGGTATTGTATCCATTTCCCTTCTTCGATCTGCTTCTTCACATAACCACAACCATCATTATGAAAATTGATGCGCTGTTTATGATCCATGTTTGTCGCTGAGTGAAATTTATCATTCTTTGATTATTTTCTCACCATCACCAACTTGATTTGAATTATGCAGTAATATAAAACCTAGAAACAACTGATATAATATTAATATAATATAATATACAAAAATTGTAAATCAAAATATATAAATAATATTATAAGAGATATCATGATCATTATAGACATAATGAAATGTTAATGTGATATTCCCTTTTGTTTTTATGTCAAAAAAATTGAAGGGAAAAAAATTATTGTAAGTTTTGATGTGTTTATGCTTCTTTGCATAAAAAGTCAGTTAAGTTAACTTATAAATAGATAAATGATGCTAGTTCCAATTTCCACAGTACACTGATGTTGTTTTTCTTGCTTATCGAAACTAAAGTAAGAAACATTTTGTTTGCCAATTTTCTTTTGTCCGTCTGTGTAGTTCTATCATTCGATGAATGAGGTGGATGGTTTTGACAACAGAGGATGTGGAGTTTTGAATGTGTGTGTCTCACACTTTATTTCTATCCGAACATAACCATGGCTACAGTAAATTGTGGTTTTTTCAATTTGTTCTGTTCTTAATGACTATTGAAGCTAATATTGTGGCTTCCCAAATATTGAATATGTGATAGTATGAAAATTCAGAATACCGTCGTAAGCTGTGAATCATTGATATTTCAATTTCCAGAATTTTTAGTGACATTCTTTATATTCTTCATACATTACTTTTTACTACTTATACTATGTTGCTCATTTCTGTTCCTGTCTCTCACCAGTATTGCACAGTTTAAAGGAGAGTTTTGATCAGGCTATACAGAGAGATGATGTCAAGGCAATTGTTGTTACAGGTATTACAAATTACAATGTGATGTTGAATCGAACAGCTTTCAAGTTAGATACTGTTCGAATAATTGGGAAGGGGTGTCATTTAAATATATTCCATTTAATGAGATAGACTTAGTAATAAGATAAGAAAGGGAGCCTTGGCATAACAATTGGAGTTTCTGTTGTGTAAATACAGGTTACAAATGCTAGACTTACTAATTAGATAGGATTTGGTGTTGAAATGGGTTGGTAGTGGACAAACAAAAATAAATATATTTATGAGAACCTGGTCTTGTTCCAAGTTAAACTTTTGCTTAACCTTTAAAATTTTAAATAAAAAAAGGAAATGTGATAGATAACTAGGGAAGGCAATGTTAGGGCACTAGAGCTGATAACCTTTTACCCAAATTCCCACCCTCTTGAACCATTTGAGTAAAATGACCAAGTGGCAGTTTAGGATCTTATCCATTGAAATATTTCTCCTCTACCACCCTACTTAGTGGAATAAGGTGTGGTTGTTGTTGTTGTTGTATCCATCCTCTACCAAATTGAAAAGTCCTCGATTCAACCTACAAATGTAAAGTAATTCTGACTAATCATATTATGTAACAATATTGTATCTGTCTAACGTATCGGAGTATTCATGCTTAACTAGAATTACTCCCATGGTATGATTGGGATTCGTATCATTTTGATAAACATACAGTTTCAAACTGTAAAGAACTAACATGATCTATTAAGAAGAGGGAAAAGAAAAGAAAATGAAACATGAAGTTAGTTTTGTGTTTCCCCAGAGATAATCTTGGTCAACTGGTTTATAGCTGCAGCACTATAAGCTATAGCCGAATCTTGTGTTCCTTTATCAGGTGCTAAGGGAAAATTTTCTGGAGGTTTTGATATTTCCGCATTTGGTGGTCTTCAAGAGGCAAAAGGTACTTCAATTTATTTTGGGAGTGGAGTGGTGTCTTTCAATTGCAGATAAATCCATACTAACCCTTTCCCCTGCGTTCGTATAGAGCGTCCAAAACCTGGGTGGGTATCAATAGAAATCATCACTGATACAATAGAAGGTATTTGATTTTCTCCAAATTCTTTATTTGCAATTTGTTTCTCATTTTGTGCTATGCTAAATTATTGAGTCAATTCATTTCATTTTTCAGCGGCAAAGAAACCTTCAGTCGCTGCCATTGATGGCCTAGCCTTGGGTGGGGGATTAGAGGTTGCAATGGTAAGAAAAAAATTACTAACAGTTAAGAATAAAGGAACCTTTTTTTTCATTGTTTTCTACAAAATATTACTAGTACTTTCTTATATAGGCATGCAACGCACGATTATCAACTGCAACTGCTCAACTAGGTTTGCCTGAACTTCAGCTTGGAATAATTCCTGGATTTGGAGGTAGTAGATTGAACTAATATGAACTAATTCCTCTATCTTCAACAAGTCTACTTATATTTTGTGTTTGAATTTAAATTGAGTGCATTGAGAAGATACTGTCATATTGAAGAAAAAATTGAAACGATACCTTGCCACTAAAGCACCATTTATGCTATTAGCAATGTTTGTATAAGGAGAGATATTTTTCTGGAGTAGTGCATCATAAATTATTAAGAATTTACGGTAAGGATGAAAAACCATGGTCAACTTTTGGCGTGCATGTCATGATTAACTTAGACGAATGTATGGCTTATTTCCCATACGTCTCTATATATGTGACTTTTTTTCTTTTGTTCATTCCCTGTTTTATGAACATATGTGTAACCAGTAACCATTGTCATTGGATGATGTGTTTTGTAACCGAGTTACAGAAGAAAAACCTATTTGATGTTTAAATTTTATAGAGATGCTTTTGATGAGATTATTAATTACAATGAGTAACAGTGAATGTCCAGATTATTAATTACAATGAGTAACAGCGAATGTCCAGATTATTAATTACAATGAGTAACAGTGAATGTCCTACTGCTAATTGTTTTTTTTCATTTTTTTTTCTTTAGTGATGTTAACCTTGAGTTGTAATGATTTTCTTAGGAACGCAGCGACTTCCTCGTCTTGTTGGTCTGACAAAGGCGCTTGAGATGATGTTGGTATGCCACGATTTATGCTCTCTTTAAATATAAATTTGTGATTCTGTTGAATATGAAGAACTGAATTTAAAACCCAATCTATCCAATTTCAAGGCTGGTCATGATTCAAACAACATATTGACAGTTCTATGTTCAAATTTCATTAAACAGGACACTGACAGATTTTTGTTTCAGTTCTCCATTTGAAATGGAATTGCATTTTCATAAAATATTTAAGCATTGTGACTTCAACATGCCTGTCCAATGATTTTTAATTAATTTCTTCACCTCTTTTTTTTATATCTAAATTAAGACTTCCAAGGCAGTGAAAGGGAAGGAAGCTTTTAGTTTGGGGCTTGTAGATGGTTTGGTGTCACCTGATGAGTTGGTGAATGCTGCACGCCAGTGGGCTCTGGATATCTTGAGTCGCCGACGACCATGGATTGCCAGTCTTTACAAGACTGAAAAAATAGAACCTCTTGGGGAAGCAAGAGAGATATTGAAATTTGCACGTGCTCAAGCTCGAAAACGGGCTCCTAATCTCAATCATCCTCTGGTTTGCATTGATGTTATTGAAGCAGGAATAGTTTCTGGTCCCCGTGCAGGACTCTGGAAGGTTATACCTGTCTCCAATTTACATTTTTTCCCTTCATAATACTGTTGCAGAAAGGTGTATGACATTGTATTTGATCTTTGAAGGAAGCTGAAGCATTTGAAGTACTGGTAAAATCAGATACATGCAAAAGCTTAGTTCACATATTTTTTGCTCAAAGAGGAACATCTAAGGTTTGTTGAAGTTTTGTGTCTTAATTTTACACATTTCTTCCCCTTTGACGTCGAGTGGGGAAATATCTCTGCAAGGCTATATAAAGTAGTTGTTAAGAGTAAAATAAAGTTTTTGTATTCTAGTTTAAAAACACATTTTAATTCATTCATAGAAATTTTGGAAAGAAACAATCTTCTACTCTTGTTTTTCTCCTTTTATTTATTTATTTTAAATAAAACTACTATGTATTCCCACCACCACCTTTGAGTGTGGAACTAACCTTTGCCTAAGTGTTGGCTTAGCCGGACCACGAAGTGCTTCTGGTGGGTTTCAAATCCCTGCACTGCAGGTAAAGGTCACCCCTTTCTCCTGTGGAGCTCAATTTGTCAACTAAGCGACAGCAAATATTTGCTCTTCTATATTTTTAAGTCTTCAGTTTAGCTTCTTATTGAGCTGTGGTTACTTAAACACCAGATTATATATGCAGGGAATATATATGGGACCGAGTCTGATCTTTTAACTAACTCCATAACATCCTTAACTTGGGGGTTGGGGCTATAAGCACAAGCGGCTATGTAGGAGAATTATGGCCAAGAACTGAATTTGGCCTTTATTTCCCATATGGACCTTTTATTTTAAATTGAGTGGTAACTGATATAAAGGACTGAAATTTTGTTTTCTATTTTATTTTGTAACTTTATTAGTTTATAATTAATTACTGCAATGCTTAGGCCTGATGTGAATAGGTTGATATCTCCTTTCAAAATGGTATTCTTCACCCCATTTCAATAATTCTGTTTACAATTTCCGATATTGAAATTTGTGAATCTTAATGCATCTTGAATCTGTGCTTATAATGCCCATCTTAAATTTGAATTAGTATTTTTAAATTATGTGGACATGCACTAGCCTTATTCTGTGTACAAAGTTTTTGTATACATTCTATAGATATGAATTTCCCAGTATCTCTTGGCATGGACAGGTACCTGGAGTTACTGATCGTGGTCTGGTTCCAAGACATGTGAAGAAGGTTGCCATACTTGGTGGAGGACTAATGGGATCTGGAATAGCCACAGCTTTAATACTTAGTAATTATTCTGTCATATTGAAAGAAGTAAACGAAAAATTCTTGGATGCTGGTATCAATAGGATTAAAGGTGAGAACCAGTTTCTCGGTTGGCTTGCCCTTGTCACTACTCACACTTCACTTTTGATTAAGGAATAAGTGACGCTGTTCTCGTGTGTTTGTTTTTCCATTATGTGCAGCAAACTTACAGAGCCGGGTTAAGAAAGGTAACTTGACCCAGGAAAGATTTGAAAAGGCCTTCTCTCTTGTCAAAGGTTCCCTCGACTATGAAAGCTTCAAAGATGTGGACATGGTTATAGAGGTGCTAGATTGAACTCCCATATAAATTTGCACGTTGACTCTGACTTTCATTTACATCATAATTTTGTGTTATCCAAAGCTTCAGCAAAATATAAATTGGAGTTTCATGTTTGGGCAGGCTGTTATTGAGAATGTTTCCTTGAAGCAACAAATCTTTGCTGATCTTGAAAAGTATTGTCCACCTCATTGTATACTTGGTAGTAACACTTCCACAATTGACTTGAACCTGATTGGAGAAAAGACCAAGTCTCAAGATCGAATTGTTGGAGCCCATTTCTTCAGGTAGTATCCTGTATTTGGTTATTATTTTTCCTGCTGCTCTATCTGTCTAACTGAATTTGACTCTTGCTTCTGCAGTCCTGCACATGTTATGCCACTTCTGGAAATTGTACGTACCAAGCGGACATCTCCTCAAGTAATAGTTGACTTGTTAGATATTTCAAAGAAGATAAAGAAAACTCCAGTGGTGGTTGGAAACTGTACAGGATTTGCTGTTAATAGGATGTTCTTCCCATATACACAAGCAGCTCTCCTGCTTGTTGAACGTGGCACAGATGTTTATCAAATTGATAAAGTAGTAACCAAATTTGGAATGCCCATGGGGCCTTTAAGGTATTAATGCCTGGATAAGTTCTTGATGTCCAAGGCTACTTCTTTAATGGTCTAGCTTGTAACATTTTTACCAATGTACTAATGCAGATTGGCTGACCTTGTTGGTTTTGGTGTGGCGGTTGCAACTGGCTCCCAATTTGTTCAGAATTTTCCTGAGCGAACTTATAAATCAATGCTTATTCCCCTTTTGCAAGAGGATAAGAGGGCTGGTAAGGAAGATAAACTCTGCTTTAGTTTCAAGAGATAACTGTGGAATATAATAACCAGTTAATAATAAATTTCCTGGTGTGTTTCTTCTAAATATTTCATTGACTCACATTATACAACACTTGCTTCTAACAGGCGAAGCAACTCGCAAAGGCTTTTATTTGTATGATGATAGGCGCAAGGCCAGTCCTGATCCTGAATTAAAGAAATTTATTGAGAAAGCCAGGAGCATTTCCGGTGTCTCCGTTGATCCCAAGGTATTTTCATTCTTCCGTTCGTAATTCATACCATATTTATTGGTGACTGAGGAAACAAAATTCAAAGTAAATTTTTACGGTAAAATTCCACGGATCTGATGTTGTGGAACTGAACCTGGACAGCTTGTCAAGTTACAAGAGAAGGACATCATTGAGATGATCTTCTTCCCAGTGGTGAATGAGGCTTGTCGTGTCCTTGATGAAGGTATTGCAGTCAAAGCAGCGGATCTTGATATTTCTGCAGTCATGGGCATGGGTTTTCCACCTTACAGGTTTGTCTTGGCAAATTATTTGGCATATTATCCTGAACTTTACAATTGTTCTTAATTTTGGGATTGATTTCTTCAGGGGAGGTATCATATTCTGGGCTGACTCTCTTGGATCTAAATACATATATTCGAGATTGGAGAAATGGTCAGAGTTGTATGGATCATTCTTCAAGCCCTGTGACTACTTGGCTGCAAGAGCTGCCAAAGGGATTCCTCTGGTTAGTAACCTATGATTGTTTATTTGCATTTATTCATAAATAGCTGCCGTACTGTGTAAAAATTGTAATTTTCAACTGTGGATCTTGCTGGGCTATTAGGCTAATTTTCAGCTCAAAAAGATATCGATACTTCTTAAGTAAAGTAATTTTCCGATCCATGAGACACTTCACTATGGATAATTCTAAACAACTAAACGGTAAATGCAATTGGTATTGCCTTCTAATGGAATTTGTGTTGTTCATTGCAGAGCGCCCCGGTGGAGCAAGCTAAGTCACGGTTATAGGATACTAATAGCTCATTACATGATTATAACTTAATCAAGTGTTATTTTCCCTTTCTTTCTCCTAAATCATATAAATATAGTTGAGACTTGAGAAAGATTTAAATAATGTATGATGAGAAAATATTGACTACAGCATAATTGATTGGTCAAAATAGAAGTACTTTAAGATCAGGTATATGGATTTCTCCACTTACAGCCCTTAGCTGTGTTTGTTGTTACTAGCACCAACGATGAAAGTATTGAGTTGTTGTTGGCTTAAATGGTCTGTGTATAATTTCATTTCTTCATTTTATGCTCCTCATAAGTTCACTGGTGCATTGATGTTGATCACTAATAATGGCAATGTTAATAATGCAACAAGTAGCAGGATGAATTGAAGGAACATTAATTAATACTCTGCTATTCCTTATAAGTGGGTTCCTTGTTTCAATAATCTCAATTAGTCAATAGGTATGCAGGTTCTATCTATATGAGCAACAATCCTTATAACCATTTCTCCTCACAACATGTGATTCTTCTTCTTTATGTTACTCAGTAACTCAGCCTGACATCCTGAATTCTAAGGCAGAGGAAATTCTTCTTTTTTTTTTTTTGTCTAACCCATTAAACCTGCAAATTAAATGGCCTTTTTAAGAGCCTTGAATACAAATAGTAATGCCAGCCGTGCCTTACAAGTTAGTACTGCAGCCTGTTGAGGAATATGGACCATCATAGCTTTACCACCACAATCTTCTGAGAACTGTTGTCAGGACTGGATTGGCCCTTATTTCATGCAGGCTACTGACCAATAATATATACCAGCAAAGTTATGACAAAATAATTTCGAATGTAACTATAGTTTCAATATTTTTTTTCTATATTTAAACTCTAAATAATGTATTTGGGGACACTTATTAGTACTTTCTGTACTATTTATTAGTTAATCATGTATGAAAAAAATTATTCAAAAATTTGAATAATAAATATAAATTGATTAAAAAACAAAGACCAAAATCAAAACCAGAAAAAAAATTTAGAGACAAAATAAATTTTAAAGTTTGTAAAAACTTATTTAAATCTATTATTTTATTGATAACATTATTATAAATTATAAATAGATAGGTATAAAGAAAGTAGAGAAAAGAAACATGTGAATCGATATCTCCAAAGTTGATATGGCCTCTATCTAAAATCTACCTCGCAACCTGTGATCATGAATGATATGCTGGTTAACTTGATCAGGCTAAAAAACATATGCAAATGAAATGCATGGTTCTTTTCTTGTATTTATAGGTGTAGTTTTAATACCGTTGTCTCCCAATGGTACAACTGGTCCCCTAATTTGTGCTTTTATCATGGCCACGCTTAATTTATTGAACAGTCAAAATGTGGTCACTGCTTTCATCGTAATAAATGGAACTGAGAATACAGCTTCATGTTTTAGAATATAAATTTAGATAGAAAATATGAAAGAAAATACTACTAATTAATCATAATAGTTTGGTTGGAATGTAAATTAACAATTGTTTTGGACGTGTACTAATTACAACTGTCGCAAAACAATGTGGTTCAATTAATTATATGTGATATTCTTTTTTTGGTGATGAATTAATTATGTGATCTGAGACATGGGATCGATGTTCCCTTAATCTGTTCTTCTGCACTTGTTTATTGTAACCAGTCACTATAGAACAACAGTATATACACCTCCCTTCGAGAACATTAATATTGACCTATCTACTCAATGAACTTGTTGAGCTATATTGTAATAATTAATTTGAATTTGATAAATAATAGCTTATGCATTTCAATGTTGTTACGGTTAACGTCATATTTTGAATTCGAATTCGAAATCTCGTAATTATAAATATGAATTTAACGCGGTGATGCCAAAAAAACTTTATATTAAAATTAATTTTCATCTAATCTAATTTTCTTAATCAAATGCATTGAACGGACAGTCAATGTGTGATTAAAATTTCCTATACATGTCAAATGTTTTTTAAAAATTGATAGTCTCATTCATTATTAAAAAAAATGTACTCATGGGATTTTGGAAGGATGGTAAGATCAAGTGGCACAGTAACCTGTGGAACTGGAATGGAAAGAGAAAGGTAGGGGACTGGTTAAGTGAAGAAGCCATGAAATTAAATACGAGATAGAAAATCCCACCGATGAAGGACATATATGACATGAGTGGGAGTAACCTTCCAATTAAATATTTAGCAAGTACCTGAAATAATATATAGTACTGTCCAAAATTTTGATGAAATAATCCACTTTTTAAAATTATTTTTGTAATTGAAATAGAGTTTGGGGAGAAGTTAATTAGACGGGAGGTTAAAGACTTGAATGCAAAATTTGCAGAAGTATGACTGTGTATATTGAATGCAAGTTTAACAACAACTATGGAAAAATATAAATAATCGAATTTAAGTTGGTGCTTGAAATTTACATTTGAAAGAAAATTTTATTGCACAAGTGTAAAACCATTGATTTTGTATGAGATGAAGTGTTAGACAGGAAAAATAACAACACAAAGGATCAAATAAGTGTAGCATAAATGAGAATATCATATTAAATGTGTGGAAGGACTTGATGAAATAAGATTAAAATTAGATGAAGAGTTGGAGTATCACATTTCGTAAAAAAAAATATAACAAAATATGATTCATGTTGTTTGTCTATCTGGAGAATAAATTTATAGATATTTTATCGTAAACATAATAGATTATAAACTTGTAGTTTTAATTCATTTATTTTTATCAATTAACATAATTATGACATATAATTTCAGAGTGAATTTTACGATCACTTTCATTGTGCTAAAAATTAGTAATCAATCTCATTTTAAATTTATGTTTGGTTAAATTTTAGTTACCTATATATAATTCATATTTGGATGCTTTTTCCTTAAAAGTATGTTTGAGATACTAAAAATTGTTTTAATAATGTAATATAAATAACATTTATGAAGTCATTTTAATACATAGAGGATTTTGACAACATATAAATCTTATTTATACAATTATACATAGTTAGATAATCGTTAAAAATATTTAATAGTCTCATCGGGAAAAAGGTAACATAACTTTATGTTTTAATTTTTTAATTATCTATAATTTGATTTTATAATGTTTTTTTATATATTAATCTCATAGCTATAATGTATCTTTCCACACATAAAAAAGACTTTGTCGTTCTAAAAAACTATTTTCAACTTAAGTTTACTGTAGAATTGATTTCAAACTAATTTATAAATATAAATTAGTTTAATATTTTAAACAAATTTTTTTGTTAAAATTAGCTTCAAACTTAGTTATTCGAAACAATAATTTTGAAATTCTTTTGATAAAAAAATATTAATTTTTTTTTAGCAAAAAGTTTTTGATTTTTTCGAG
>JBBPBO010001985.1:5242731-5280019 GCA_037974295.1 Cicer cuneatum
TCATGAAAACATGATTTCAATTTTTTTCTCAAAAATTTTTCAAGAAAAAAAATATGTGTTTATTTTATTTGAAAAAAGTTTCGATATTTTTTATACTTTTTAAAAAAAAAAACAAATTTCAAAAATTTTATAAGAAAAAATCTTAATTGAGATTTAAAAAATTTTAAAATTGTTAAACTGATTTTTAAATTAAATTTGATTAACTTAATTATTTTAAATATGTGTTCAATTTATGAATGATTTAAATAATTTTATTTTTTATGAATCTAATTTATCACTATGATACAATTAACCATATATTTTATACTTCCCTCTTTGCAACAAGGGGACAACCACACCACCCTTTCCCATGAGACAATTCTCTTCAATTGAATAATTAAAAAGCATAAGAGATATAAATCCTTAAAAATGAGAACTAAATAAAATTACCCAACAATAACATGACAAATATTTAAGAACCACATGCTTTCACACCAAATCTCTAATAAAATGTTTAAGACATAAGTCATATATATATATATATATATCTATATATATATAAGCACTTTATTTGTATCGTAATAAATGTCATTTTAATAAAAAATTAATTTAAAATAAATATTATTTATAATTTTTAATATAAATTTAATTATTTTTTTCTTATATTACATTATTAATTATATTTTAATTTTTTAAAATAATCAAAATTTGAGGCAAAAATAAAAAACTTAAAAGACTAAAGATATGACAAAAGGAAGTATCAATTTGGAGTATACTCCAACCACTTCTTCTTCGTCCAATGGAATGCCACACATCAGTTTATTGTGCACATGGAAGTTCTTAATTGATTGGTGGAGGAGTTCATTATTGTTGTTCCTTATAACTTCTGATCAAGCTTAATGATGCGAAATTTATGGTAACACGTACCTTGATGTTGAAGGTACGTAGGGTCGAGATATTATCTTCGCATAATCATCATAATGACTATGACTTGAGATGTCACTGCATTTGTGCTTTTCTCTTTGCCTTTTGGATTTCTATTAAAATTTTAAAGTTGTTGAACAATCAAAACTTAATTTTTATTAAAATTAAAGTTTATAAATTCAATACAAAATAATTTATATTTAAATATATCATTAGGATAGAGTCGATATAAGGATAAATTATCAAAATAATTGCTTTATGCATGACTTCGAAAAAAAATATCTACTTATAATTAAAAAATATATATATTAATATTAAAAAAACTCAACTCCCCTTAATCCAATAATTTTGGACATTAATAAACTTGCACACTATTATTATTGATTATGATTTGATATAAAACTGAACTTTAATATTATTTCTTTTTGTACTCTTTTTTTCCTCCTTCTCTATTACATTTTTCTTATTTTCTTCTTATTAATTTGTTTCTCTATTAATCACTCTAACTTTACGATGAGAACATATTTTTAACAAATTATAACTAAACTTTATAAAAAGATAATAATACTTTGTCAAGTTTAAATTTTGTATATTTTTTTCTTTTTTACTTGGGTCAAATTTGTTTTCAAGTTTAACTTTTTTCTTTATCTATTTTTGAAAATAGATTAATAATAAAAAAAAACAAAAAGGAAGAAAAATAGTAAATATAAGTTCAATTTTCTTTCAAGTTCACATCTTTTTATTTTATTTATTTTTTATTTTTAAGAGGTAGTCGAAAAAATAGTGAAAAACTTAATAAATCGTGAATCAATTTAATTCAATGGAAAGCCTAGATTATGATAAGTTTGAAGAGGGAAAATAGAACATGTGATTTTTTTTTAAGAGGGAGAAATAAATGATTGAGTTATTTTAGAGCGGACATTGTGCAACATTTAATTCTTTTATAGTGTTTTGGAATAATTTTTTTCTTCCTTTCATGTTATGTTTTACTAAAAAAATAGCAAACAAATATTGAGTTGGTTAAAACAATGTTAAATCAACTAATTTTGTTATCAATTGAAAAAAAAATTACATAAAATCAATTATAATAGTTTAATAAATAATTTTTGATAAAAAAAATGAAATTTTTAATGAAGTACTATTATAATTTTAAAATGTTTAATAATAATTTGACTTAATTATAGTTTTGGTATCTTATTTTCGTATATTTTTAGAATTGGTCCGTCTATTTAAAAATATCTCAATTTTTAATATCTTTCTTAAATTTGTAGACTATGTATTAAATGACATGACATACAATATGATAATGTTGAATAATCCACTCTTATAATATTATTATAAATTTTATATTATAAAATTATATACTACATCAATTAAAACATGTTAAATCATTATTTTCTATCTATAAATTTTGAAAAATAAACCAAAATTAATAAATTTTAAAATAAATAATAAATAATCAATATCAATAATAAATAAAAATAAAGAAATTAAAATTACAAACAAGCCTAATAATTTTTACCATCAACTTGATATTATGGTGGTTTGTAAGAAGGAGGATTATAATAATTAAGAGCATTAGACGAAAAATGCATATAAAAAGCAAGTTAGCAATAAAAATAAAAATAAAAGAGCATGTGCTATACAGTATTATAAATAAATTAGTTAGAAGAAAAGGTTTTGGAAATGCAAATGGAAATGAAGCAGGTCTGAGAGTCCCTTGAGAAGGAATCTGGGCAGAGAGAAGGTTTAGTTATTTGTTCGAAGAAAATAGGTCTGCAAAATCTGTAGCAACAAAGGACTGCCTTTCATAGATATACCCTATTTGTTACAATAAAAGTCATTTTAACGACAAAAATTGTTTCAATATAAAATGTTATTTTTAATTTATAATGTAATTTATTTTTTTATTAATTATTTTATATCAATAATAATAAAAAATTAATAAAAATAAATAATAATTTATTATACAGGCTAAATAGTATCTATGATCCCTTAACTTATTTTCAGTAACGTTTTAATCATTTATTTTTTTTTTCGATTTGGTCATTTATTTTAATTTTAAGTGACAATTTAATCCTTTATGTTTTAAAATGTTAACAATACTATCCTTTTTTTTTTACAAAAATTCAAAGAATTCATCAAAATTTTCAACAAAAACCCATAAAATTAATTATATTCTTTAATATAATACAAATTTTATCAAATTCGTAACTCAAATATTCAAATAAATTCATATTTTTATTCTTTATTAGATGAAATTTTAAAAATCAAATAAAAAATGAAAATATGAGTTTATTTGAATATTTAAGTTACGAATTTGATAAAATTTGTATTATATTAAAGAATGTAATTAATTTTATGAGTTTTTGTTAAAAATTTTGATGAATTTTTTGAATTTTTGTAAAAAAAAAAAGATAATATTGTTAACATTTTAAAACATGAAAAATTAAATTATCACTTAAAATTAAAATAAAGGATTAAATCAAAAAAATAAATAAAAGACTAAAACATATTTAAAATTAAGTTAAAGAAGCATATATACTAATAAGTCTATTACATATTTTCATACGTAAGAGCTTCTCAAATGACATTGATCGTAAAAGAAGTATAGTAGATTAGATTCTTCATTAACTCAGCCCCTCACACTCACTAACTGCTTCGACTTAGACGTGTCTCAATTAATTCATTAAATAAATAATAAATTTATTTTTCTTTTGCTTTTGCTTTGTTTGTCTCTTTCGATCTCAGTTTTTTATACATTACCGAGTCAGGTTTCCACGTGCTCCTGGAAAGTCTCCCACACCCACTTCCCTGTTCCTCTACCCTACACTATCCATCTCTTACTCTCTATTTTCAAAGTCTCCCCCAAAAGTCTACTATACTATAAAAAGTGTTATGAATATTCAAAAGTAATTTATATCTATATAGTTATATTTATTTATTTTTAATTTTAATAATTAAATAAATTATTTTTATAGTTATAATTAATTGATAAATAGTAATTTCAAGGAACATTTGAAATATTGACTATTCGACAATAATGTGTTAAATGGATGAATGTACATATTATTGTAATTCGTGTAACAAACTTAAAAATATAATATAAATTTAAACTATAAAAATAAATAATTTATGGTAGGTAGTAATAAAATTTGATTGTATTTGAGATGGAATAGAGTTTAAAGTTCTTCTCATCTTCCCTGAAATACACCTCTGACCATCTGTTCACTCCCTAACTTGTTGGCTTCTTTATTTCTCTCTTCTCTGCGCCTCTTTGTCTCTCTCACTTACTTTTGTTATATCGAAAGCAAACACACATATAAACTACTCACTCTAAAGCATTCAAGTCATCAATCAATAATATCATATTGAAAGTACAACAACACAATCTATTACTAAAGCAAAATCTACCATATATCTACTTTCTCATCCATTGGATGATTCACATCCAAATGGAAACATCAATGAAAGGAGGAGGAAAGGTTAATGTTAATGTTAATGAAGATGATAACGGTGATGGAATGCAATGCATTGATCATCCTTATAGAAACAACCCTGGTGGGATCTGTGCTTTTTGTCTTCAAGAAAAACTTGGTAAACTTGTTTCTTCTTCTTTTCCTCTTCCTATTCCTCCTTCTTCATCTTCTTCTACTTCTTCACCTTCTTTCAGATCCAACATTGTTCCTCATTCTTCATCTTCAACTTCCACCACTTTTCACTGTCCTTCTTCTTCTTCCATCAATATTACAACTTCAGCACCACAGCCACCCCCCACAACAACCATTGTTACTTCTTCTTCTATCTCTCTTTCTGTTTGTCCCACTACTACAAAAAATGATAATCATTATCATGAATATTATTGTAGAAAAACTCGTATCCCTTTTCTCTTAGCCAAGAAAAAGAAGAAAAAAACCTCTGTTTCAACCTCTGTTTCTGCTTCTGCTTCTAATATCATTCTAAAGCGAAGCAAATCAACCGCAACACCAAGAAGAGGTAACTCTTTGGTTGATGCAGATGATGAAGATTTTAGTCCAAGAAAAAGAAATGGGTTTTGGTCTTTTCTCTATATTTCTTCCAAGTCTTCAACTTCTGCTAAGTTGAATTCAAAGAGTTTTAGAGACAGAAATAATAATGCTGTAACTGGTGCAGCAAAGTTAAAGGAAAAGTGTTGTTCAGGTTCTTCATTAGGAAGAAAGAGTGACATTGTTATTATTGAAGAAGATAACAGTCCTAATAACAGCAAAAACAACAACACAGGTTCTTCTTTTGAACGCAAAGTTTCAAGATCTAGATCTGTTGGATGTGGTAGCAGAAGCTTCTCTGGTGATTTTTTTGAAAGAATCTCAACTGGGTTTGGAGATTGTACTCTAAGGAGGGTTGAATCACAACGTGAAGGTAAATCAAAAGCTGTTTCTACTTCTTCTTCTTCTGTTGCTGCTTCTTCTGTTAACCATCACAACCATTGCATGAAGGAGAGAGTTCTACGACGTTGTGGTGGAATATTTAGTGGTTTCATGATGACTTCATCTTCATCATCAAATTCATCAACTTCATCTTATTGGGTTTCTTCTAATTCTGCTGATGATGCTGTGAATGGAAAACAAACTGCTTCTGTGACACTTTCTCAAAACCGTGGTAAAAGTTGGAGTTGGGCATTTGCTAGTCCTATGAGAGCTTTTAGTAGCAGCAACAAAGGAAATTCTTCTAAACAGAATCATCAAAATAGAAGGGACATTATTAGAGAAGCTAATGATAATAAAAATGTCACACCAAATTTATCTGCTATGCCATCTTTGCTTGCTGCTAGAGGCTGATTACAACAGAACATGCTGGTAATGAATAAAAGGAGCTACCTTTAATCAACACTTTGGTTTATACACATTGATTAATTTCTGTGATGTTTTAATTAATTACTGTCTATTGTTACTACTATTTTGTTTATCTCGTGGGTGTGGGTGTTTTAATTAAATCTTAATTTTTTCCTTCATTAGGATTAATCTAAATAATCATCTAATTGTACTTTCTAGTAACTTTTTTAGTTGTTTTATTTTTGTGGATACTTGCTTCTTGTTAATATTCAGGTGAGAGAGGGTTATGAAGTTCTGCAGTGTCCAGAAGTATTCTTATGATGGCATGATGGTAATTGTTAGTACTTTTTGAGATGAGGGAAATGGAGAAGAAAATCTCGATGCATTTTCTGTCATCACGTGGCTTGTCTTAATAGTGACATTGGTTGTAGTATTTTTTTTAGACTTCCTTATTGTAATTCACACTTTGGTGTTGTTATGCCAAAGACATGTAATTTTCACTTTTTTTATAATCACTATTCACATGCATACACATGTTTGGGTGGTGTAGAGACACAAACGGGGATACCTCTATATATATATATATATATATATATATATATAGAATTAATCACTCTTGGATATTTCTTTATGGTTTCGATATGCAATTTAATAAATTGTTGTTGGAGATATTAATATTTTTTTTTCATTATTGGATAACATGATTATTTATGTTTTGTTGTTGTTAGTTAGTTTCCAAAACATACATGTAATCCAAACTTTATGAAAATGTGTAATTGATTATCTAAATAGTCAAATGTAGCATTATATGATGGTGGTCCCCTAAGATTGGCATTCAATGAGTATATCTTGTACTAGCATATGGAGAGTGGCATTTATTCAAGGTTCTCACTTGCACCTAATTTGTACTCAATCTCTTAGTCTTCCATTCCATGTGCACAGCTGGAGATCTAGAGAAGGGTTGTGTGATATATTGAGCTATAGCTATGCTGCTTGAATTTGGATTTATACTATATTGTCCTATTGAGATAGTTTATTTCGTGTAACGATATGATTTAATTATCTTTAGGAATATGGATCCCATATCTTATGCATCATGAGGTAGCACTTAATGCCCATGAAGGATTCATGTTTCATCGTTGTATTGAATTTTGTCCAACATTCAAGTATATAATTTAGTGGGTGTTATGCAATTTTTCATAGAAAATTGGTAGAATATTTTTCCTACGATGTTGTGTCTTAACTTTTTAGATGGTTGTATCAGTTGGAGGATTATTTAATGTGATTTGCATATACAAAAAATTCTCATCATCCCTAATCTTTCCTCTTATTCGTTTCATATGCACCTTACACCACATTGCCTGCATTGTCACGTACATTTGTCTACCCCTTAATGTTTAGTTCTTTAGATGTCACAACAAGGCAAAAGAAAGAGGACTACTCGAGAATAAAATATAAATAAAAATAATAATTAAAAAATTGACATATTTAATCTTAAATATTAATTAAAGATATTAATTTTTATTTATATTTTATTTTAAAAGAAATAGTAGAGAAAGGGAGATAGAGATTAGCGAAGAAGGAGCGATAAGGGAAGTGAGAGAACAATATAAAACAGTAGTATATCCGTAGACCATAGTAGTATCCCATGAAACATCTCAATCGGAAAGTAAAATCTTGGTTTGGTGAGATCATGATTGTGTAAGAGCCTTCTAAAAACTCGAGTCTAACCATGTCTTATCCAATAACTTTTAAAGGCCAAATTAATAAATGATCAAATAAATAAAAAAGTTTAAATTATTATTTAAAATTAAATTAAACAATCAAAATTTATTTTATCTATTGTATATAATATTAATGAGTAAATGTTAAATTTAGTCTTTTAAAGTTATTGGAACTTTTAAAGCTAAAGAGAGAGAAATAATGTTCATAGATAATGTCAAATAATAATAATAAAACAAAATGAATATACATAATTAAAATAAATTAATTTTAAATATCAATTTAATAATAATACATTAAAAAATAATTATTTTTAAAAGATAGTTATTAAACAAGTATATATGACTGCACAATGAGTTTCAATTGGACTGACGGTAAAAAAATAAATGCATGGTTCATTAGAATTTAATAATAATAATAATATAAGATTAGAGGAATCGTGATGGGACACGAGGCCTTGTTTAGGGTGTGATACAGAAAATGCAATGAGAGTGAGACAGATAAAAGCTGCTTAAGGTACACTGTTGCCACCATTTGGTGGATGCAGATAAATAAGATGTGGTGGACCACCAAACTTGTACTTTTAATCCACAGCCGCTCACTGTATTTTTTTTTTTTGACAGCCACTGTATTTTTGTTGTTGGTACAAGCAAACTTCTATATATTATTCTTAGGCTTACCGGTAATCACAGTATTTAATTATAAATTACTTGAATGATAATTAATGTTATTTTTTAATAATATAATTGTATGTTTATATCTACTTTTTGTGAAAAAATTTCACGACTATGTGTAATGGACATGAAATTATAGAGTTTGTGAATTCGTAGTGTGATTATGCCATGATTTTTCAAAATTTGAAACATAGGCTAAGTTAATAATTTTTTTAAAATTTTTATGTTTGATGTGGTGATTTAATTGAAATGACTACCTTAAATTTTTAGAGATTTATTTATTGATTATTTATGAACGTGATTCACTGTAACATTTATTATATTTTAACATTAATTGATCACCATAAAAAATTATTTTTTAATTTTATTTTTTGGATGTTATAATATACCACAGTCTTTAGGTGATCTAAAGATAAGTTTGATGAAACTCTATAAAAGTAATTCATCCGATTACTATTATAAGAAGGAAAAAAACTATTTTGACGGATATTAAAAAATATAGTAAAATGTAATTAATTTCATATAAAAAATAAATTAAATTTATTAAATTATCTCTTTTTAATATCAAATGTTTAACTATCAATATTAAATATTTGGAATTAAATAAATAATGTATTGAAAATAATAACATTAAATGATTCAAAATTAATTTTTTTGTAACAGTGATCAATATTAAGTCATTTTTATTTATTTATTTATTTATAATAGTGACTAAAGTATAAGTTAAGGAATCTCTAAATCTTTACAATTGTGATTCTATCAGATTAAATCCATAAAAACAAAATTAAACAAATGAATCTTTTAAAACTCAATTTGTTGAACCGAATAATTGTATCTCAGCCATAAACACGAGAATAGTAGTTAATTGATATGATTGAAAAGTGTAATTAATCATTGTTAAAATTTGTGTGTTTTTAAATATGAGTGCACCTTGAACCACTTATTAACTGGTAAACATTAAAATTTGCTTTTTCTAATTAGTGATTGATTCTGAATTTATGTTAAATAATAGAGGATAATATCTATAGACAGCGCAAGAACCAAACGATTAGGCATTTGAATCGATTAAGAAACCATTTCCAATGTGATGGGCCTACGGGCTTGACTTCTAAGTTTATTTAGTTGAACCAACATGGCATCGCGACCAAGCTGCTTTCACTTGGACGAAAATATGTATAATTATTTGAGGAGCAATGGGTCCACTACTTTTGTTGTGTTTTCTAAAATTTGGGCTCAGCAATGGAACGTGGCTTTTCTGATTCTTCAGGTTGTAGGGTCCAAGAGACAATAGATATCTCTCATTTGTGGAGCTATTTGTACAAAGTGACAAAAGCTTGGTAACTCTGAAAAGTGAATCATAATTGAATATATGGATGAATTTAGATCAATTCAACCAACTTTTAAAACAATTAAATTAAATCGAATCAAATAAATGGTTGGAATTTACTGTTACAAGTATAGTCCAAAACAACACGAAAGAAGTAATCTTCAAATCATGGAGTGGTCTGTGTGGTGTGGGGCTGGGCACTAATCAACTCTATTTCTAATACATTATTATTTTTAATAAAGAAAACTTAAATACATTTTTGTTTTTACTGTAACAAATTTAACTACTAGTCCCAAAGGTTGATTAAGTTAGTAAAAAATTGACTCATGTTTATAAAGTGGTGAGTTCAAATTTAACTTTTGAATCTTGATGTGGTGATGACTCTCATATTCTTCTAATATCCTATTCATCTAAATTTGTATTTATAAAAAATTAATTCACTTATTTTTAAAATAAAATTTTCTCATCCCTTTATTTTGCATTTTTAAGATTTTATCAGTCCTTCAACTTTTTTGATATGTTACTCTCATCAATGACGTGTTATTTAGGTAACGATAAATTAAATAAAAATAAGCATATTAATTCGATATATTACTATAAATTTATAAATATATTTTAATAATTAAATAATATTAAAAATTGTTTATAAAAAATGGACGAACAAATTCTTAAAAATTATAAAATTAAGAGATTAAAATTCCACTTTTAAAATTAAAATTAGTAGGATTATAGTTAAATTTAAGTAAAATTGAAGTTGAAAAGTGCATTTAAACAAAAAAATATTTGACTAAATCAACAATTACTCAAAGTTGTGAGGTTTGAACAATTTAATCACTCAAGTTTAATACAATACAAAATTAATTTCTTATATTAAAATTTATCAATCATTTACTCTAACCGAAAATTAAAGTATGTTTGGTTTATCGGAGGAGGAAGAATAGATAAATAAAAATATATTTGATTTAAAAAAATAAAGAGATATTAATTAATAGTTTGATTCACTAGATAAACGAAAATTTAAATAATTTATAAATATTTTTAATTACTTTTCCACCAATTTAAGGGAAAGCAAAAAGTGAATCTCAAGAAATTTTGCTCTTTTTGTCTTCTAAAAACATGAAACGAACACAGAGAATTAAAGATATTCACTCTCTTCTATTTATCTCCAACCAAAACATATAGTATTTTAATGAAAAACCTTACATGTTAAGTTGAATAATCTGCTGCGCATCAAAATAAACATAAAACATGCAACATTCTAGAGTTAATTTTGAAAATAAGAATACCAATGATTTATTTTAATTTATGAGAATAAATTATTATTGTTAAATTTGAGATATTGAGTTGATGAATTCTTACAACATCAAACTGTTGATTCTTAAAAATAAAAATCAGCCAAGACCTCACATAACTAACTCGGTCAAATGTTGTATTTGGAAAACATAAGCATAATAATATGCAATTCATCATTCACACAAAGCACTTAGATCATGGCACAAGATATATTAAAGCTCTATTCAAAGAAATTTAAATTTTCTCATCTTTGAGTGAAATAATGAATATAACTCTTTATATTTAATTCATATATGAGAGATCTAAATCCCTGTTCAAGAACACTAACATTTGTTGGAAAAAAATTAAAAAGCTGATTAAAATTTTTTTTTTTTGACGTCAAGTTGATGAATTAAATTAATTCTTAGCGTATGGACCAAAAAAAAAAAACCAATAATTCTTGGTGTCTCATAGTTAATTAGCAGGATAAAAAAGCATAACAAGAACCGGATTGTTTTCTTATTTGATTTGAGAGTCGTATAGGTTAAAGATAAAAAGTAATACTAGTTGCAAACCCAAATCCCATTATATATATGTGGCAGCTCCTCTATGCTTTAGTTGGATGATCTGGAATTATGCTTGAGTAGCATCTGTCGAAGCTCCACCGGGTCAATTTCAGGGGTGTGATTGATGGGCCTGTAGTATCCCGTTTCTGGGTCTGGGGCCCAAGCTGAGCAGGCCTCTGAGCCATCTCTTGACATAGGCTTCTCTTCGAGGCTTCCCAGCTTTCGGCCCTTCGTAACACTACCCAATCCAACTCTCACTGAAGCATCAGAAGCGGCTGCAAACCCTCGCCTACAGTTACAATAGAAGACAAATTAAGTGGTAAATTGAATCTGTGGAAGATTATCACACTTTTATGTGAAAAAAATATCGCAAAATATAGATAATCACCTCACCAAAATTAAACTTTATAGTAAAAGTAGCAGAATGTCGAAAACAAGACCTATATTGTTTTATAAACTAAATATTGAACTTGTATGTGTGCCAATTAGTTAACAACATTTTGTGTTTTCATTCTAATTTATCTTGAGTGAAAGATAACGGTAAACATTTTTACAAAGTAAAAAGAATCTTAATTTTATGCATACATTATTTCACCATTCAAATCGTTCTATAGGTTTCGAAAAATTAAATATTGAATAGTTTTCATATTCCTTTTATTTTTGGGTTGAGTTGAATAAGTTTAGAGTCGCTGTAATTTTTTTAACCTTTTAATAATTCTTAAAACTTTTATGTTTTCACTTTTCTATATTTTAGACTAAAAAATTAAGAAAATTTTTATATCGGCTAAAAACAAAATTATTTTTTATTTTCAACATATTTATAGTATGAAAAACAATTATTTTTAGTTTATTGTTTTATTCGAGGTTGTTCGTCCACTCATTTCTAGTGTAGTCACGGTAAATAACAACTCTAAACAAAAAAAAAACATCCTTGTTTGTTTTGTACAAAACTAAAAAACATATTTGTTAAATCTGTCAAAAGAAATAGCAATATTAACGAATCAATAAAAGATGAAATAACAATAATATCAAAATTGGAACTGACCGATGAAACAGCGGGAGAGATTGAGCAAGAAGGGTACAGAGACGGTTACTTTGTGAGAGAGAGGGAGCCATTTGTTTATTTATTTAATTTAATTATTAGTGTGCTGCTGCGAAAGCTATTCTTAGATAGTTGTGGAGGAGATGGAGAATGCTTCCGCAGCAGCTTGTTAATTGTTAATGGGTTTCTTCTCTCTGCACTCAATGTTAGGGTTTGTGAGACATTTTATAGTGCACATAGCAGAACGTAGATTTTGTTGTGTTGGCTGTTTCGGGAAAGCTGAAACCGGAACCAACTGTAACCATTTGGGTGCCAACACCTAATCATAGGTCTCATATCATCACGACACGTGGTTACTTTATTCATTAATAATACTATTATTTTTAGAGTTTTTTTTTTAAATAATCCAAACTTCAAAAAACTTTACTAATATATTCTCTCTTAAAAAATACATACCAAAATTTTTCTTCAGAATGGAAGTTAAAAGTTTGCAAATACCACTTAGAGTTGATTTTTTAAAATAGATTTATCACTTCTTAAAAAAACGACTTTTTTACGTCTATTATTTTTAAATTAATTGAAATATATATAATTAATATAATTCATTAAAGTTCATTCACACGAACAATAACACAAATTTATAAAAATTACAATAAAATTAATAAATTATGTCAAATATTTTATTGGATTCAAGAGAAAGTGATTTTTGTGCTACACTTCTGTCTCAACATTCTCAAAGCGACGACTTAGAAGAACAAACTCGTTATATATTAAGATGTGATCAAATTTTATATTATGAAAAAACATAAGTGGTACTAGAAGTCACACTTGTACAAAGACACTTCTCTATTACAAAAAGTCAAATTCAATATCAAATCATCATTACAAATTTTGACTTTTTTTATAAAATTATTTTTGCAAGTGACGACTTCTATATTAAAAAAAAAAATTAAATTCAACACCAAATCACAATGGTAAATTTGGACTTCCTTTATAAAATTGCTTTTATAAATAACGATCGCTAACTATAACAAAAAAATAGAGTAATTTAGTATATAGTTTTCAAAATAGAATATATTAATAATTTTTTTTTTTGAAATTTAAGATATTTATAAAAACCTTTACGCTCATTTTTTTATATTTTTTTATACAATTAATAATATTTTTTATTATGATGAAATTGGGACCTTCTGTCGTTAATCCTTACTTAAATTTTATTACGTTGTTAATCCTTATTGTTTTAGTTATTAACGAAATACTCCATCTCTTTCAAATAGTTACTGATTAGTATAATGAAAGTGCCACATGACAAACACATGATTTTTTATTGTTTGTATTAATGTTAACAATTCATTTAATTTAATTAATCAAATTTAAATGTGAACTCCAACGTAAGCTTGTAATCTCTAGAATAACTATGTGTTTGACTCGCGATGGTGATCGTTAATTTTAATGAAATTGATTTTAGTAAAAAATCAATTGAATAGAAATTATTTATATTTAAATATGTTATTGTAAAAGTAATTTTTATTAATTTGGATTGTTTGGATAATTTAAATCAAAATTGATTTAAATGTATAATTATGAAAATTGATTTTAATTTGTGTAATTAAAATTACCTGTAGATTATTATGGGTTTGAATTATTTTATAGATTGTCATAGATTTTAATTATTTCTAGATTATAATTTTTTATGCTGCAATATATATTTATATATTATAATTTTATATTCTATTTAAATATAGGTTGCACTTTTTAGTTTATAATATAAAATATATTAAAAATAAATAAAAATAATAAAATTATTTAACTAATTAAAAATTGTTTAATCAAAGCAGCATCTCTTTCAGTTATACAAAAATGAAAATCACTTTTACTTGACCGCAGAAGTTTTTAATTTGATCTTCAAACCAAACTTGGTGTTGGCTCTTGAATCCATTCATAATAATTTACAGGATTGGATTGGATCGAGAGAAATAAGAAAGAGATAATTAATGAACTACGAAGTTGAAGAGAAATGACAAATTTTTTCTACTTGGTTTGCTAGAGGTAGAGAACTAGAGAAGAGAAACTCAAAATTTATGTGTCTTATACCTTTCATCTTCTTTCTCTCCGTTATTGAGAAAGTTTTTTATTTTCTCGTATTGCGCTTGTGATTGATTATTGAAGATGCGAGTACAAACCATTTTGTATTCTTCAAGCATTACAACATCTAGTTTAGTACATTTATATTTGACATGATTAATGCATATTAATTTAATTTATTAAACTTTTCAATATTATTTGATTTTGATTCAACAATATGACTTCTTTTAGGAGAATTCAAAAGAGATGAATATCACATAATCACCATATAATTAATAGATTTTCAATAAAAATTAATAATTAAATTAGAAGTTTAATTAATTATCTCAAATAATTTTAAATTTAAATCATCAAAAAATTAAATTATTCTAATTAATTAAATTACAAAGATAATAAATTAAATAATTTAATAAAACAATTAATTAAATTCAAACAAAAATAAAGTAACTTTGATTAAACTTTAAGGACATTATTCTATTTTTAAAAATAATTAATATTTCTCTTTTCTTTATTTCTTTCATCTCTTTTCAATAATATTTTAAATTTATCTTTTTCCACTTATTTCTTACCTCTTTCTTTCTTCTCACTTTCTCACCTCAACCAAACTGACTATTAATAAACTTATGATTATATGTCGACGGACACACGTTTGTTTGAAGGTTGCAACGTGCAACCAAACAGGTACTTTTATCAAGACACGTGGGAGCAAGAGAGAGAAAAGCAAGTCCTAGCAGAGATGGGTGAGCAACTCTTCTCAAAATGTCAAAAGGTGCTAAAATTAATAATTTTCAAATTAAAAATTCTATATTCTTTTTCTGAAAAAACCCCTAATCCCGAATCTTTAACCACCCTATCCTCTCCTCCACATCTATATCTCTCTCTCCAATTTAAATTTTTATTTATTTTTCTGAATAAAAAAATCAAGGGCTATGATGTAGTAATCAGTACATCCATTGGTAATTTATGTGCGATTGCAGTGAGCGAGTGAATCTAGTTAATCTTGGTCCCTTTTTTGTTTATTAGAACAGCCAGATGGAAAAAACCACAAACCCAATTCTTCAGGAATTTTGATCGGGCCTCTATTTGGTGCTTAAAGAGAATTTGAACTTCATGGAACACAAGATAGATACTTTGGACAAAAAATGAACAGACGAGACTTTAAAAAAGGGAATCTGTATGTTTCGTCTTTTTGCTTAGTTTTTTTTCACCTTATATATATATATATATATATTTGCACTTAATTTATCATAGTAAATTTAAAGGTTTTCCCCCATTCCGTGTGTCTTATATTCAATTAATCTATTAACACTTTGAGATTCAGAGAATCAGAAGAATTGTATATACACAATAATATAGAACTGCATTTGTCAATAAATATGTTGATAAATCACGTTATACAAATAAAATACAACAAAAAAATGCATCTTTTTCCCTTGCTGCTTATTTAGCTGCCAGACGTATATAAATCTCATGCAATGACTAATACATATATATCTAATTTGATCCAAAACAAGCCAAATAAGTTATTATACATATATGTTTATTTTCACTAACTTATTTTTCTTTGAATTTTATTTTATGTTCCACCTGAGTTGTACTCTATCTATGCTGCAGATGAACCTTTGCCCCCATTACCCTTTGAGTCACCGAATAATCTTTGTCGGAAATCAGAGACCATTAGAGGAAGTCCCTCACGGAGGGACACAGATGGTTGCCACCCAAGAAGCTCTTTCGCTTTGGAGATGTCTGGCTTCCTCTTGTGTGGGTCATCCTCTGTGTTTGGTCTGAACTCTATCTTTGCATTTGTGTCTATAGTCTCTTGTACCTCCTGCACAAATTAGAAGAAAAAAAATATATATATATATATATGTAAACAAATTTTTAATTGTTTAAATAAAATAAATAGTTTACTTAATACATAAAATAAATTAAAAAATGACACAAAAGTTTGGCATTCCCTCTATATAGATAAGATTAATTATCAGCAGCCTAAAATAATGAGTAGGTGAGTACCTGAGCAAGTTCAAGCATGGTGAATTCACCAGGGTTGCCAAGATTGAAAGGCCCAACATGCTCACCTTCCATCAGCCGCATCAATCCCTCTACCTGTTATGTGTAAAGCTTTATCAATAATTAAAACTTTTTCCATATATAGTTTTGTATAAGGATTGTGTTGAGTTGAGGAGGATAATTGAAAAAGAATACCAAGTCCGAAACATATTGAAAGCTTCTTGTCTGTTTTCCATCGCCATAAACAGTCAATGGTTCCTTCCTCAAAGCCTGCATAGAGGAATTAATTAGTTAAAGGGGAAAACAAGAGGTAAATAACATAAGAAAGCAGATAGAGGCTTACCTGAGCAACGAAGTTACTGACCACACGGCCATCATCAATGCACATTCTTGGTCCATATGTGTTGAAGATTCGAGCAATCCTGACCTATAAGTTAAATCAATCAATCAATCACTTATAATCCAAAAACATTAGGGCATGCACATGATATGAAAGCAACCAACCTCAATGCCAGCGCCTCTGTGGTAGTCCATAGCCAAAGTCTCAGCAACACGCTTTCCCTCATCGTAACAGCTTCTTACACCAATGGGATTAACATTTCCCCAGTAAGTCTCAGCCTGTGGGTGTTGTAGTGGATCACCATAAACCTCACTCGTACTAGTCAGCAAAAAACGTGCACCCACTCTCTTTGCCAATCCCAACATGTTAAGTGTCCCCACCACATTCGTCTTGTGCACTCCACACCAAATCATTTGAATCAAGGATTCCAAATATTTTCAATCAATAAATGAATATTATAAAAAATAAAATAAAATAAAATATTAAATAAATGAGGAAGGATATGATGGTTTTGACAGGATTGAACTTGTAATGAACAGGGGAAGCAGGGCAAGCCAAGTGATAGATCTGGTCAACTTCAAGAAGAATAGGTTCAACGACGTCGTGTCGAATTAGTTCAAAATTAGGATTACCAATGTGATGTATAACGTTCTCTTTCCTTCCAGTGAAGTAATTATCCACTACGATCACGTTGTCACCTCTTTCCATCAAACGGTCCACGAGATGGCTTCCAACGAAACCGGCACCACCGGTTATCAGTACTCTCTTGTTTTTCTTATTTTTTAATCCAACGCCCAAAGGAACCCTTCCTTTTCTTTCGTCTTCGTTGTTGCGTGTGGAACCGTGTTCCTCCAATAAAACTCGTCGATTCGGAAGACTCAACTCGGTTTCGATGTACGACGAGTCATGTTGGTGTTGAAGTGAATCGGATCGAGAAGGGAGAAAGTGGAAGAAGAGAGTGGAAATTGCAATGCCAATGAGGAGGAACGGTGCTCGATCTCGAAGCATGTTCCTCGATTTCGGAGGTTGAGAATTGTCACGATTTGATGATGAATCTGCGTTGCGAGGTTGATATTCTCTTGTTTGGTTTCTGTGAATTAGTTCAGAGCTCATCTTCTTTTTGTTTGTTTCTTTCTTACACTTGCATTTGCATTTGCATTTACACTATTACTCTTTTTGTTTTTTGTTGTTTGATAGAATTGAAGATGGAGAGGGAATTGCTCTGATTTGTGATGCATGGTATTTGGCTTTATAATCGTTCCAACGTGCGCGGAATTGGTGCTTTCTCTTTCCTTTACTTAATTTCCAAGTTTGAGGTTCGCCATTTTTCTAATTTTTCTTTTTTAATTAATTAATCTCATTACTAATTCATTCCACGACTCACGAGAGCCAAGTCGGTACTTGTCACATTCTCATGGATCACTATAAATTTTGTGTCTGCAAAAAATATATCTATATCCATTATATACTAGTATATGCTTCTTGCTAGCGAGTTGACTCTCCACAATGATATAAAAATTTCTATACACTCATTTAATAACTCTTTTTTCTAATATATATATATATATATATATATATATATATATTCTTATATATCTTCTTATCACACCATTCTCTTTATTTTTTTACAAAGTGTATAAGAGTTTTGGGTGTTCACAAATATTTTAAACGAAGATTGATTATTGATCTTGACACATTCTAACAAAAAATGTTTTTGGTTTACAAATTTTAAAAAAAAAACAGTTTGTATAGCTGCACTTCAACTAACTAACTATATTTCTTAACAACCGCTAAACTACCATAATTGAATTACAAACACAATTAATCATTTTTGAATTAACTACATTCAATATTTCTCTTTAATTCAAAATGATTAGAGTGATGTTAATTCAAGCTTGTTCTTCATCTATTAACCAAAATAGGAAGTTAACTTGGCTGTTAACTTGGTTTGCTGAACCAGCCATGAGAGCAACAACAGTAATACCAACAAAGTCTTGTCAATCAAGAGATCTTCCACTTTCATTAGCCAAAGCAATTGCTATTAATACAATAGCTTCCATAACTCATGATAAATGGTTCTACATACACCCTAAGAATCTCAAAAACTTGTTCTCCTTTTTCTCTTCCAATTTGTTTGGTCCAAATACTTGAAAACGATTTGATCCTTATAACTCTTCATCATCGTCATTGAAATCATCATCAATGCCCACCTCTAATTGATCATCAATATCTTCATCACTATTATGAACTGAATGCTTCTCCTGAAGCTCATTTGAAGGTCCATCAGACATCCTTGGTGAACTATATTAGGAGGATATGTATCTACTACCCGTGTCAGTCCCATCAGCTTTTGACTCATCAACACTTCCAGCACGATTTGTTCCACCATCGCAGGGCCAAACACTCATCCTATAAAAACCAAACTGAAGGTTTACAGGTTCTGCCTTACCAATGCGTAAGGGTCCATACATTGTACTTCCAATTTCATTCTTCTCATCCAAAACAACATCTACACTATCAACATTTTTGCTCTCCACAATTTCATGATCTTTAGACTTACACTCACTGCCTTCCATCACATCAGAATCAACAGACTTGTTAACTTGCTCAACATCCACAAATGATTTGCCATCATACTCTACAACATGATCCCAATTTGTCGTATGCCTTGTGAGTTGCTTTGTCTGAGACTTTTGCAGCCTCTCTTGTCATAGAGTTTAGTTTTTCTTCCACCTCCTGTTTTTTAGACATCAGTGATGCAACACTGCTTTGCTCTTTAGCTAATTGTTCTTGCCCTTGGTGCCTCAACAACGACTCTCACTGTAGTTTCAATTTTAAACCAGCTAACTACCTTTCCAATATTTAGAGATGATCTGGTGGCCCAAGAGATGAAATTGTACTAACTTTGTTAGTCATTGATTGTTGTCGAATTGAGTTCAATTCTGCTGCATCTTCCTCAACACGATATTGCTCATCTTCTACTGTGAAATCCTCCATTTGGCTTACAAAATGCTTAAGCTCTTTGACTTGATATATGAACTCATCATTTTTTGATTCAAACTCCTTCACTCGGCTTTCGAATTCCTCCTCTTTTGTTGAAACTCGTCCACTTGGTCTTTAAGTTGCTTTTCTTTTAACCGGAGCTCCTTCATTTGGATGTCATGTAGATTCTCTTTTGACTCAAAGTCCTTCACTCGGACTTCAAGTTTCTTACCGTCATTAGGAACTTCTTCCAAGGACTTGGCAACATCAGCTGATGGATCACTCTGAAGGTGCAAACACGAGAAGGGGGGATTGAATTGTGTTTGACTTAACTTGAATACTTTTCCTGTTTTAATACTTTCAAAACAAAACTTGATGTATAATTAAAACAGAGTTAGCAGCGGATAAAAATAAAAATAAAAACTCACAGTTTTTATACTGGTTCACCGTTAACGAGGCTACGTCCAGTCCCTTCGCCTTGAAGGATTTCACTAATTCAAACCTTGAATTACAACCTTTATACTGACCCTCCAAGTCAGTCTTCTCAAACAGTCTAACAATCCTAGACTTCTTTGAGGAATGCAACTCCTGTCTTCAGCCAATCTGACAATCCTAGATTGTAGAAGAAATCACAACACTATAAATCTAATTGCCAAGTAACCTACTACCCCTACTGACTCCCTCAGTTTGTAGACTCTACTTCAACAACTTAGATTTAACAAAGTGGAACGAAAACAACAAGAATACTTGCTTCTTGAAAACTGAGACTCACAATTGACTTCTATGAAAATTTGAGAGTGTTTGCTTTTGAAGTGTATGACTCTTTTGTGATTTTCGATTATGAGTATTCTGTCTTGAGCCTCCTTTTATAGATGCAGATTAGGGCCTCTTCCAATGCTTAATTTCGAGCTGAATCTTGCTAGATTCTCTTGCAAAAATAACTTGACCAATTGGGCTTCATATAAATAAAAAACATATCTTCAGATTTTCTTTCAAAATAACTAGCCAATTAAATCTGTTGGTTGTTCCCGCCAATGCTCCTGAATTCCACAAAACCTCACTTTATTTTTGTAATAAATCTTTTTAATACTTTGATCAAAATAAATTGAAATCTCCATCGTTGATCAATTATGGACCATCAGATTTTCCTGTGCTAGTCCACATCTGAACCAGACTAATTGCTATGTTGTGATCTTTTGAATTCAGCCATCCCTGGACCACACTCCCTGACCCTCTGATCTTCTGATTTCGGCCAACCTGGATGCGCGCCTAATATGCTATAATCCTCTGAACTCGGCCTTTGCTGGACTGCTCATCCTGTCCCTTTGATTTCGGCCAACACTGGGCCATGGTCTGATTTTCTGATCTGGACCATCACTGGACCAAATAATTAATTCTGAACCAATGATCTGGACATCTTCCCTCTGATCTGAACTAATTCTGGACTTTGGTCTGGATTAAATTAAAATTAAATATGGACAATAAATATTTTAGACTGGGCATTTTACCTTTGATTTTAGATCAGGTCTGGATCATTCTAGAAATCATTTCTTCTTGTCTGAACTTAGTTTCATGCCCTGAATCATGCTATCTTATGGTCTGGGCCAAATCTGGATTGATCCTCTTGTTCTGGACTCATAACCATACCTTCTGGTCAAGTCTGGAACAAGTCTGGACTCTGTAATTTTTCACTGCCAGGCCATCTTCTGGTCATAATAACTTCTGAAATAAAATTGATATTTGATTCCTGTTTGTCTGGAACAACTCTCCTTCTAGCAGGCTTTCCAATGGTATGATCCATGTTTCATTCTCATTTTTATTCCTTCTGATCTGGGCCATCAAAGATATCTTCTGGTCATGTTTTGATATTCCTGGAGTATCTTCTAGTCATTCCAGAATTCATTTTTCTGGAATCCTTTGATCACTGCTTCTGATTCCTTCAGTTTATGGGGCATTTAACTTAATAATTCAAAGTACAAAATAAGTTTACATAGAGTACATTTGTAAGCATCAAAATCCTAAGTACTTAGAACCAACTTGGTTCCAACAATCTCCCCTTTTTTGATGATGACAAAACCTTAACTTATTTTGCTAACTTATGACTCGAAGACTTTGAATTACTCCCCCTCAGACCAATCTCTCCCCCTAAGTCTGATACTCTCCTTTTCAACTCCTTCTTTGTTCTCTCTTTCTTTTCTTTTCTTCTCTTCTCCTCTCCTTTTCAACTCCTTCTTTTTGCTCTCTTTCTTTTTCTCTCTTCACATTTCCTCTCCTTTTCAACTCCTTCTGTTTTCACTCTTTCTTTTTCTTTCTTTGTTTTTCTCTCTCCCTGTTTCCTCTCCTTTTCAACTCCTTCTGTTTTCTCTCTTTCTTTTTTTCTCCTTCTTTCTTTTTATCTCTCCTTTTCTACTTATTTCTCCTTTCTTTCTTTCTCTCTCTTTCTCCCCCTTTTTGTCATCAGCCAAAAAGTGGTCCTACTATTCTCTCTCTCTCTTTCTCCCCCTTTTTGTATTTTTTGTTTTTCTCTTTACAAATTACAGAAAGTAAAAACTGAAATTAAAAGACATAAAATAAAATTGCAAGAAATTTTTAAAAACTCCTAAGATGATTACTTGAGCTAGTCAGACATGGAGGTCATGCTGAGATGCTTCTTAATGAACTCGAACCTATCTTCTGGTAATGCCTTGGTGAAGATATCAGCCCATTGATGATCGGTATCCACAAATTGGATGCTTAAAGTCCCTTTTTGAACATGGTCCCTAATGAAATGGTGTTTTATTTCAATGTGTTTGGCTCTAGAGTGTAAGATAGGGTTCTTGGTTAGGTTTATGGCTGAAGTGTTATCACATAACAAAGGGATATTGGTTTCAAAGATGTTGTAATCTTCAAGCTAATGTTTCATCCAGAGTAACTGTGAACTGCATCCTGCTGCTGATATATACTCAGCTTCTGCTGTTGACATGGCAATAGTGCTTTGTCTTTTGCTTGACCAAGAGATCAAGTTATCACCTAAGAATGTGCAGTTGCCACTGGTACTTTTCCTTTCCAACCTGTCTCCAGCATAGTCAGAATCACAAAAACCTTTGAGTTTGTAGGTGGGGGTTTTCTTGTATAACAAGGTAAGGTTGGTTGTTCCTTTAAGGTATCTTAGAATTGGTTTGACAGCAGTTAAATGGGATTCGCTAGGATCAGCTTGAAAACGGGCACAGACACAACCACTAAACAGAATGTCAGGTCTAGAAGCAGTTAAGTAAAGCAGGGATCCAATCATACCTCTGTATGTTTTCTGGTATACCTTTTGGCTGGTTTCATCTTTCTCAAGTGAGCAGGTTGGGTGCATGGGGGTGGCCATAGGCTTACAGTCACTCATCTTGAACTTTTTAAGAAGTTCTTTGGTGTATTTAGATTGGTGAATGAGTATACCTGATTTGCCTTGATGAATCTGAATTCCCAGGAAGAACTTAAGTTCTCCCATCATGCTCATTTGAAACTCCTTCTGCATTAGGTCAGAAAACTCTTTGCACAGGGTGCCATTAGTTGATCCAAATATGATATCATCAACATAGACTTGAATAATCAGAATATCATGTTTAATGGATTTCCTAAATAGTGTATTATCAATCTGGCCTCTATTAAATTCATTCTTAAGCAGAAAGTTGCTAAGTCTGTCATACCATGCCCTTGGTGCTTGTTTTAAACCATATAGAGACTTTTTAAGTTTGAAAACATGGTCTGGAAAATTAGAATTTTCAAAACCAGGGGGCTGTTTGACATAGACTTCTTCACTTATGTAGCCATTTAAGAATGCACTTTTGACATCCATTTGATACAGCATTATATCATGATTAGCAGCAAATGATAAGAGAATTCTAAATGCTTATAACCTAGCCACTGGAACAAAAGTCTCAGTGTAATCCATACCTTTTTATTGACTGTATCCTTGAGCTACAACTTCACCCTTTTCATTGAATTTGTTTCTGAATACCTACTTGGTTCCAATAATGCTTCTGTTTGTTTTGAATACCAAATCCCAAACATCATTCCTTTGAATTTCATTATGCTCTTCTTGCATTGCAAGTATCCAACATTTCTCTGCCAAAACTTCATCAACAATGCTTGGTTCGCATCAGCTTCTGGTTCTGTAACAGCTTCTGATTCTGATGAATCAGCTTCTGGTTTTGGTGAATCAGCTTCTGGTTCTGGTGAATCTGTAACAGCTTTAGATTCTGGTAAATATCCAGATTTCTCTTATGACTTATCTTGGCTGTTTCTGACTTGATCAGATTTATCTTTTGAAGATTTGTCATGTGTTGTTGACTTGCTTGTATCCTTTACCTTTCCAGGTACTTCTGTTTCTTGTGCTTATGCTCCCTGCACTATTTTTATCTTGCTTTGATTTGTTAAGATCAAGCAGTTTGTCATTTTACATAATGCAAATCAAATAAGTTAAAATTTAACTCAATACAGTCAAACCATTCGTTCTGCTTCTGCTCCCTTTGGTTCTGATGAACCTGTACTATCTTTATCTTGCTTTGATTTGTCAAGCAGTTTGTCATATACCATAATATAAATCAATTAATTTAAAAATGAACTTAGTACAGCCAAACCATTAATTCTGCTTCTGGTGGTTTCTGTTTGTTTTTTGAAACCACTAGAATGTTGTTTCTTCTAAGTGTTCAATTCGTGTGAATCACCTGGTTCCTCTGATGTTTTGAAAACCTGCAGAATACTTATCTAGCTTTGATTTGTTAAGATCAAGCTTCTTGTTATCACAGTAAACATAAATATTAAGTAATAATAGTATTTACAGCAAGATGTAGCCTCAGTTTTACTCTGAAAATCCTCTTGATTCTGATTTTCAGATTCCTAATCTATATGTTCTCAGATTACATGGTTTGGATGAGGGAATTTGAATTCTCTTCCAGGTTTGTAGTCTTGATGAATCTCACTGGAGAGTTTGAAGAACTCTCTTGATTCTGATTCTTTAATTTCTATTTTGGCTCATACACCATATTCCTCTGGTGATTCTGGAACTTATGGTGATTCTGATAATCATACTTATTTTGATATATAAAGTAGTTCTGATGATCATACCTCAACCTTTGATATTGATACATGTTCAGGTTCTGGTATTGATTCTGATTCTGGTTCCAGTTTCTGTGCCTCCAGTTCTGGTTCTGGTTCCAGTTCCTGTTCCTCTGATACTGGTTCCAGTTCTGATTCTGGTTCCAGTTCTTGTTCTGATACGAGTGATATCCATGATATTTCCTGTTCCTCCTATAATTCTGGTTATGGTTCTGATAGGTATTGTGTTGACCAGTTCTTCTTCTACCAGAGTCACTTTGCTTCTGTTTTGTTGTTGTTGGAACATAAACCTTCTTCTGCTTGTGTGTTGCCAACATCCATTGTCCAAGCACCATTGTTGGTGTCTCCTTCTGGTTGCTCAGAATATCTGCAACATAGACAATTTGATCTTTTGGTACCCAGAACTGATTGGGTCCAGGTTTGTTAGTTGTAACAGCTCTCTGATCTTGTTCAGATTTTACCATTGGACAAGATAATTCAGAGTGACCTTCCTTGGCACAAACACTACATAAAACATCAGAATGAACAGCTTTATTTTCAGTAATTGTTTATGTAAAACCAAGACCTCTTTTTCCAGAATTACTGTTTCCATAAATCATAGATGCATTTTTACTTCTTTCCATTCCATTGGAAATAAAGTTTTGAAAAATTTGCTCATGCATATCAGATTTACAAACAGTTTTAGAAGTGGAACAATTATTACTTTTCAGAGTTTGGTTTTCAGATTTGAGTCTAGCAACATCAGTTTTAAAATTTTTGTTTTCAGTTGCATACTCTGAATTTCGATTCTTTAAAACTTGGACTTCTTTGGTTAGATTTTCCTTATCTTCCCTAAGAGTTTTCAGTTTTATAGACCTTTTATTGTTTGCATTTAACAAGTCTTTTAAAGTCTAAATTAATTCAGATTTAGACAGATCAGAAAATACCTCATTGTCTTCATCTTCTGATTTTGTTCTAGAGCTTGAGCTATATTCAGAACTTGAGTTGGTATGAGCCATTAGAGACAGAATTGTTTCCTCTGATGTGCTTCCAGATTTTCCAGAATGATTGCTTCAATCATTCTTCCTTCTGCCTGTTTTCCTTCTGGAATTCGTGCCTTTATGAGGTCCAGAAGCAGACTTGATGTGAGCTATCTTTGCTGTTTCTGCCTCTTCTTCATCAGAAGATTCTTCCTCTGATTCTGATACATCCCAGGCAGCCATCAGACCTTTCTTTCTGTATCTGGAACTCTTCTTGTGCTGTTTTCCTTTTTCCAGATTTGGACATTCTGACTTGATATGTCCAGGTTCATTGCATCCATAACAGATGATGTTCTTCTTGTCAGATTCTTCCTTGCTGTTATGTTTCTTCTGGGAACCTCTCCTATTTCTATTTTCCCAGATGTTAACCATCTTTTTGGTTAAGTAAGCCATATCATCACAGTCACTATCACTATCCTCTGATTCTGATTCTGCCTTTGCAGCTTTCTTCTGTTTCGATTTCAGAGCCAGATTTTCTTCTTCTTAGGTTCATCTTCTTCCAGTTCTATTTCATGAGACCTGAGTGAGCTGATCAGATCTTCCAGCCTCAAGGTACTCAGATCCTTAGCTTGCTGAATTGCAGTAACCTTTGGTCTCCACCTTTTTGGTAGACTTCTCAGAATTTTCCAAACATGATCTTCAGTGGTATAGCTTTTGTTTAATACTTTCAGTCCTGATACCAAAGTCTGGAATCTGCAGAACATTGTGTCAATGTCTTCATCCTCTTCCATCTTGAACAGCTCATACTTTCTGACCAATATGTTAGCCTTTGTTTGTTGAACCTGCTTGGTTCCTTCATAGGTCAGAACCAGACTATCGAATATACTCTTTGCTGTTTCTTTATTTGTGCATCTATCAAATTCCTTGAATGTGATTGCACTTACCATGATGGTTCTGGACTTGTGATGAAGTTTGTGTAATCTGATCTGATCTGGTTTCATATCATCCAAGTCTAGTTTCTTAGTTGGATCTTCTGGATCAGTAGGTGCAGTGTATCCTCTGACTATCATCTTCCATAATTCAGGATCTTGAGATATGACAAAACTTCTCAGTCTGTCCTTCCAATACTCAAACCTTTCTCCATCAAATATTGGTGGTCTGTTGATGTTGCCTCCCAATTCTTTTGACATATTGAACCCCTTGGTGGTCTGTTGATGTTGCCTCCCAAACACTGTTAAGTGCTCGGCCTTGAGACCGAGCTCTGATGCCAATTGAAGGTGCAAACACGAGAAGGGGGGGTTGAATTGTGTTTGACTTAACTTGAATACTTTTCCTGTTTTAATACTTTCAAAACAAAACTTGATGTATAATTAAAACAGAGTTAGCAGCGGATAAAAATAAAAATAAAAACTCAGTTTTTATACTGGTTCACCGTTAACGAGGCTACGTCCAGTCCCTTCGCCTTGAAGGATTTCACTAATTCAAACCTTGAATTACAACCTTTATACTGACCCTCCAAGTCAGTCTTCTCAAACAGTCTAACAATCCTAGACTTCTTTGAGGAATGCAACTCCTGTCTTCAGCCAATCTGACAATCCTAGATTGTAGAAGAAATCACAACACTATAAATCTAGTTGCCAAGTAACCTGCTACCCCTACTGACTCCCTTAGTTTGTAGACTCTACTTCAACAACTTAGATTTAACAAAGTGGAACGAAAACAACAAGAATACTTGCTTCTTGAAAACTGAGACTCACAATTGACTTCTATGAAAATTTGAGAGTGTTTGCTTTTGAAGTGTATGACTCTTTTGTGATTTTCGATTATGAGTATTCTGCCTTGAGCCTCCTTTTATAGATGCAGATTAGGGCCTCTTCCAATGCTTAATTTCGAGCTGAATCTTGCTGGATTCTCTTGCAAAAATAACTTGACCAATTGGGCTTCATATAAATAAAAAAACATATCTTTAGATTTTCTTTCAAAATAACTGGCCAATTAAATATGTTGGTTGTTCCCGCCAATGCTCCTGAATTCCACAACACCTCACTTTATTTTTGTAATAAATCTTTTTAATACTTTGATCAAAATAAATTGAAATCTCCATCGTTGATCAATTCTGGACCATCAGATTTTCCTGTGCTAGTCCACATCTGAACCAGACTAATTGCTATGCTGTGATCCTCTGAATTCGGCCATCCCTGGACCACACTCCCTGGCCCTCTGATCTTCTGATTTCGCCCAACCTGGATGCGCGCCTAATATGCTATAATCCTCTGAACTCGGCCTTTGCTGGACTGCTCATCCTGTCCCTCTGATTTCGGCCAACACTGGGCCATGGTCTGATTTTCTAATCTGGACCATCACTGGACCAAATAATTAATTCTGAACCAATGATCTGGACATCTTCCCTCTGAACTAATTCTGGACTTTGGTCTTGATTAAATTAAAATTAAATATGGACAATAAATATTTCAGACTGGGCATTTTACCTTTTAGATCAGGTCTGGATCATTCTGGAAATCATTTCTTCTTGTCTGAACTTAGTTTCATGCCCTGAATCATGCTATCTTATGGTCTGGGCCAAATCTGGATTGATCCTCTTGTTCTGGACTCATAACCATACCTTCTGGTCAAGTCTGGAACAAGTGTGGACTCTGTAATTTTTCACTGCCAGGCCATCTTCTGGTTAGAATAACTTCTGGAATAAAATTGATATTTGATTCCTGTTTGTCTGGAACAACTCTCCTTCTTGCAGGCTTTCCAATGGTATGATCCATGTTTCATTCTCATTTTTATTCCTTCTGATCTGGGCCATCAAAGATATCTTCTGGTCATGTTTTGACATTCCTGGAGTATCTTCTAGTCATTCCAGAATTCATTTTTCTGGAATCCTTTGATCACTGCTTCTGATTCCTTCAGTTTATGGGGCATTTAACTTAATAATTCATTTAACTTAATATTTCTTTTTCTCTCCTTCTTTCTTTTTATCTCTCATTTTCTACTTATTTCTCCTTTCTTTCTCTCTCTCTCTCTCTTTCTCCCCCTTTTTGTCATCAGCCAAAAAGTGGTTCTACTATTTTTGTATTTTTTGTTTTTCTCTTTACAAATTACAGAAAGTAAAAACTGAATAAAATTGCAAGAAATTTTAAAAACTCCTAAGATGACTACTTGAGCTAGTCAGATATGGAGGTCATGCTGAGATGCTTCTTAATGAACTCGAACCTATCTTTTGGTAATGCCTTGGTGAAGATATCAGCCCATTGATGATCAGTGTCCACAAACTGGATGTTCAAAATCCCTTTTTGAACATGGTCCCTAACGAAATGGTGTTTTATTTCAATGTGTTTGGCTCTAGAGTGTAAGATAGGGTTCTTGGTTAGGTTTATGGCTGTAGTGTTATCACAGAACAAAGGGATATTGTTTTCAAAGATGTTGTAATCTTCAAGTTGGTGTTTCATCCAGAGTAACTGTGAACTGCATCCTGCTGCTGATATATACTCAGCTTTTGCTGTTGACATGGCAATGGTGCTTTGTCTTTTGCTTGACCAAGATATCAAGTTATCACCTAAAAATGTGCAGTTGCCACTAGTACTTTTCTTTTCCAACTTGTCTCCAGCATAGTCAGAATCACAAAAACCTTTTAGTTTGTAGGTGGGTGTTTTCTTGTATAATAAGGTAAGGTTGGTGGTTCCTTTAAGGTATCTCAGAATTCGTTTGACAGCAGTCAAATGGGATTCCTTAGGGTCAGCTTGAAATCGGGCACAGACACAAACACTAAACATAATGTCAGGTCTAGAAGTAGTTAAATATAGAAGGGATCCAATAATACCTCTGTATGTTTTCTGGTCTACCTTTTTACTGGTTTCATCTTTCTCAAGTGAGCAGGTTGGGTGCATGGGGGTGGCCATAGGCTTACAGTCACTCATCTTGAACTTTTTAAGAATTTCTTTGGTGTATTTAGATTGGTGAATGAGTATACCTGTTTTACCTTGATGAATCTGAATTCCCAGGAAGAACTTAAGTTCTCCCATCATGCTCAGTGGTGGCCGAAATCAGAGGGACAGGATGTGCAAGTCCAGAAATGGCCGAGTCCAGAAGAATTCAGCATATCAGGCGTGCATCCAGGCTGGCCGAAATCAAAAGATCAGAGGGTTAGGGAGTATGGTTCAGGAATGGCCGAAATCAGAGGATTACAGAATATCAAAAAGGTTGGTCCAGATGTGGACTATCGCATGAAGATCCAATGGTGCAGATTTGATCATGGGAATTAATGGTGAAGATCTCATGATATTTTTATCAAAGTATTATAAAAGATTTGTTATAAATTAAATTGAAGTAGCATGGAAGTCAGAAGCTGTGGCGGGAAGCAATGCACAGATTTGATTGGCTAGTTATTTTGAAAGGAAATCTGAAGATATGTTTTTTATTTATATAAAGCCCAATTGGTCAAGTTATTTTTGCAAGAGAATCCAGCAAGATTCAGCTCGAAATTAAGCTTGGAAGAGGCCCAAATCTGCATCTATAAAAGGAGGCTCAAGGCAGAATACTTAGCATCAAAAATCACAAAAGAGTCATACACTTCCAAAGCAAATGCTCCCAAATTTTCATATAAGTCAATTGTGAGTTTCAGCTTTCAAGAAGCAAGTACTCGTGTTATTTTCTTTCCACTATGTCAAATCTAAGTTGTTGAAGTAGAGTCTACAAACTGAGGGAGTCAGTAAGAGGTAGCAAGGTACTTAACAATTAGATTCATAGTGTTGTGAATTCTTCTGCAATCTGGGGTGCCAGATTGGCTGAAGACAAGAGTTGTTTTTCCTCAAAGAAGTATAGGATTGTTATACTATTTGAGAAGACTGACTTGGAGGGTCAGTAGCACGGTTGTAATTCAAGGTTTGAATTAGTGAAATCCTTCAAGGCGAAGGGACTGGACGTAACCTCGTTAACGGTGAACCAGTATAAAATCTGTGAGTTTTATTTTTATTTTTATCCGCTGCTAACTCTGTTTTTAATTATACATCAAGTTTTGTTTTGAAAGTATAAAAACAGGAAAAGTATTCAAGTTAAGTCAAACACAATTCAACCCCCCTTCTCGTGTTTGCACCTTCAAGTAGGAGGTAGCAAGGTACTTAGCAATTAGATTCATAGTGTTGTGAATTCTTCTACGATCCGGGGTGTCAGATTGGCTGAAGACAAGAGTTGTTTTTCCTCAAAGAAGTCTAGGATTGTTAGACTATTTGAGAAGACTGACTTGGAGGGTCAGTAGCACGGTTGTAATTCAAGGTTTGAATTAGTGAAATCCTTCAAGGCGAAGGGACTGGACGTAGCCTCATTAACAGTGAACCAGTGTAAAATCTGTGAGTTTTATTTTTATTTTTATCCGCTGCTAACTCTATTTTAATTATACATCAAGTTTTGTTTTGAAAGTATTAAAACAGAAAAAGTATTCAAGTTAAGTCAAACACCATTCAACCCCCCTTCTCGTGTTTGCACCTTCAGAACCACCCTCTCCACCATCACTTCCTTTCTCATCTACACAGGTTCTTCCCCTGCACCTGCATCTACAGCAGCAGAACCTTCTTTCCCCACTGAGCTCGCCATTTTCACTTGATTTCTATGTTGGGAGCTTCCTTCCATCATAACCATACTCTCTTTCTACCACCTATCCCCTGATCTTGCTCCTTCTTGATGTATCAAAATCCACCAACCATTCACTATGGCTTGTCATCTGATTAGAGCAACTAGTATTAGGAAACCAGACTTGGGACGAAGAACGTTCTCCGTTTAAACACACCCAATAACGTTCTTCGTTTGAAAACACCCAAGAACGTTCTTCGTTTATGGTAGCCATCAACAACACTATATCTGAATATGAATATGAGTCCTCAACTGTCATCTAAGCTTCATCATCCTTTCTTTGTTCCTTCTTGGATCTACACTCATTAGCAAAGTGACCCAACTTTTGACAGTTGTAAGATTGAATCCTATTCTTGTTAAACTTCTTCTTGCCACTTGATTTCTTGTTGTTATTGTCACTGTTGTGTTGATTTCTTGAATTTCTAGCCCCTTCATCATAATCATGCTTCTTGTTGACTTAACCCTGCAATGCCTGCACTTGAGTTGTTGCTGCACACCATTCTCTTACTCTCTATTCATGAGCTTTTAGGGAACCTTGCAAGTCTTCGACCTTCAACGTTCGAAGATCCTTTGACTCCTCTATGGCTACCACTATGTGATCATATCTTTGTGTCAATGTTCTCAAAGTCTTCTCAATAATCATCACTTCAGTTATTGGTTCACCATTAGTTCTTATCTGATTAACAATTCCCTACACACGATTGAAATAATCAACCACACTTTCATCCTCCTCCGTCTGCAACAATTCATATTGCCTTCTCAACATTTGAAATTTCACTTTCTTGGTTTTTTCACCACCCCTGTAATATTTCACCAAGATATCCCATGCCTCTTTTGATGTAGATACCTTTGAGATCATTTCAAAATTGTTTGCATCCACACTTTGCTGAATGTAAAACAATGCCTTCCAATCCCTTTTCTTGCAATCTTTGAAAGTGGCTTGTTGCCTTTCTGTAGGATTCGCGCCCAACTGTTCATAGCCTTCTTGAACACTCTCAAACACTTCTTGAGTTCCCAGCAATGACCTCATTGATGCATACCACCTCTCCCAATTCTTTCCATCAAGAACTGGAAGATTCGATGAAAATCCTCCTCTATTCATGGTTTATTTCTCTCTTTCACTCACATTTATGTTTCCCAATTTGAAATCAACTCACACTCTTACTCGTGTTTCCAAATATTAGAACCTTGCTCTGATACCATTGTTGGAACATATTGTATAATCAAAGAAGAATTGAAATTGACAAGAAGAGAGTAAAAACAGAATGTTCAGAAAACGGATATTGATTATTGATCTTGACACACTCTAACCAATAATGTTCTTGCTTTACAAATTTATAGAAAAACAGTAGTATGTATAGCTGCACTTCAACTAACTAACTACATTTCTTAACAACATCTAAACTACCCTGATTGAATTACAAACACAATTAATCATTTTAGAATTAACTACATCCAATATTGTCATGCACAAACTAGTGTTAGTTATGAGTCACACTTGTCGAGTGTTTGAATTTTTTCTTTATATGCAATTAGCGTATACTTTTGTGCTTGTGTATTCGTCCACTTTTTTGCATTAATATAATTATGAATAGTGTATTCATCCACTTTTTTATTGCATTAATATAATTATGAATAATAATTTTGTTGAAACAATAATAGGATATGAAACAAGGAATAACCAACAAAAGCAAAAAAACATAATTGAAAAGAAAAGGATAACGTTCTTGACTTCTGCAGAATCGTTCTTGATCTGCAGAACTTAAACGAAGAACGTTCTTCTTGACATGCAGGATATACGTGTTCGGTCTCAATTACTTGAGACCTACCTCACGGGTAAGGAAGCAAAGCAATTAACTATAAATATTGAATTTACAAGATTAAGGCATTCTACAATTGTAATACCTTGTATCTATCATTGTTGAGAGTACAACAATACAGGTTTCTCATTTACAATCTCTCTATCTTCTCTCTCTTTTAATCTCTCTATCTTCTGATTTTCTATGAATCTTGATAATTGCATAGACCTTCTTTTTATATTTTTCACTTATGGCAACAAATATATTCACAAACTATTTATAATATTCTAAACAAGTTAGCTTAACTAACTATAACTACTTATCATAACTAAATTGGCCAAATTCAGTTATAACAAACATTAAGAATAACTATAATAGTTGATGATTTGAGACATATTTTCACAAATTTGTCATGTAATTTTGATTTTAAATAAAATAAGTCGAATTTTGTAAATGTAATTATAATTTTAATATAATTTTGTGTGTTGATCTGATGAGAACTAAATTATTTATGGTTATTTATTACCTTTTAAAAGAAAGTAAATGGTAAAATAGGAAAGAAAATAGTTCACATCAAAATGAAATATTACCTCTTTATTTTAGGTATAGAAATACAAAGTGAGATCATAAAGATTCCTATTATAGGATTGGGTGTCTACACTAAATCAATTTGATATTAGCTATAGTTAAATGGGCAGGCCTACTTATTAAACAACTCAAACATGTCTTAGTTGAATTTGATAAAAAAAATGTCCAAGGTGAAGACAAATCAAACATGTTTGCAATACCTAAGTTAGCCTATACCGGACACAAAATTCTAATATAAGTTTTTGTAAAAATATTTTGAGACTTTTTTTAAGTTGTGAGGGGATGCCTTTTTTATTATTATTAAATATGAGGGAACGACTTTAAGGATAAAAGGGAGGAGAAAATAGAAATAAAACAAATATAGTCTTTTTATAAAACTATGAAAATATGTTAGATCAAGTTAGGTTTTGTAAGGTTTGTAAAGTCCGATTTATAAAAATAAATAAATGTATCCATTGATCCTTTAAGTTGTTTATTTTTAATAAATTAGTCTTTTAAGTTTTTTTTTTAACAAGTTAATCGGTCTAAATTTGCAACAAGTTAATCATTTAAGTCTATAAACGTTTCAAAAAAGTGTCTCTCTTCAAATCTAATAGATGCCTCTCTTTTCTTTTTGTTCTATTTCTTTTTTTTTTTAATCTAAGAGAAGTAGTTTAGAGTCAACTTTTGATCAAAAATCACCTTTAAATCATTTTTCTCATTTTTTTAATCAAAATAATTTTCACACATATTTTATTTTGTCATTTTGTGTTTTTTCGTAATTTCATCGTATTAGTACGACATTGTTTGGTTTTTCCCATATTGCTGCAATGTTGTTTTGGTTTCTCGCCTTATTGCAATGTTTGTTTGATTTCAGATTGACATATCAACTTCTATTCGATGCAAATTCAATCAATGACTTTGACATTTTCAATATTGCAGCTTCGGACATAGATATTTCAGACACTTCAATTTTATTATATTTGTAAGTGTTTTTTCATTTTATGCTACTAACATGAATGTTGTGAATTTGTTCGTGTCATCATTTTCGTTTTTAGCCACTCTAAATTGTATTATTTATCAAAATAATTTCTACTAATTTTAATGAATGAATGTGTTTTTTTTCCCAAAAAAATCTATTAATGTTTACATAGTTAACCCTTCAAACAAATTATGTTACAAAAAATCTTATGGGTTGTTCAATAATCCAAAAACATAACATTAAAGAATTATCCTTTATATAATTCATTCTGATTACATAATTGATCACTAAAGAATAAAAAACAAGACATTAAAAAAAAAAGCATTTAAACTTCAAGATAAACGAAACTTAAATCTATTATTGTGTCCGCCTTTTTTCATTTGACCTTAAGATAGTTTAGATGTTCCAACATTCTTGAACACAACAAAAGTTTTATTTGTAGTTGATGTTTGAGATTGCACATAAGTTTTTTGTAATTAAATATGTTTGAAAGGTTATCCGTGTAAACATTTATAGACTTAAAGGACTAATTTGCTACAAATATAAACTTAAAGGATTAACTTGTTGAAAATAAATAACTTTAAGAATCAGACGATGCATTTAGCCTAAAAGAAATCAAGGTCTAAGTTTGATTTTGTTATGTGATATAGATTTATTTCTCAAGCACAAATTTGACTATTTTGAGAGTCTGATATGACATGTTAGTCTACTTAAATACCTATTTTATTATTAAATTCTTTAAATAAATAATTTAACTACGTATTCAAATAAATAACATTTTATTTTGATATATAACATGACATTTTAAAACGTTTTATTTTGTGCATCATATATTTAAACTCTATTTTATAATAATATATTTAAATTCATCAAAAAATTTATATAAGATAGCATAAAAATAATACTAAATACTCTCTCAAATAACGTGATAAATTTATTTTTATTTTTTTTATTTCCATCCCTTCAAAAGTTCATATTTCCCTCCTTACTTTCAAATAAAGTTTAATAAAATAATATATAAAAAACTGGAAAATAATATTAAAATGAACTAAAAATATAGAAAAATATGTATTTACGTAATCTCTTTTTGGTAAAAAAAAAAACTGTGAAATATGAAAGGTATATAAATGACTTTTAAATAACTAAGCAAGTTAGCCCACAAACTCAGATATAGCAAAAAATCTCTATTGGGCCGAGTTATAGACAATAACCCGGATCTATATATCTATAGTGGATGATCTAATTTGTTTATTTTTATTGGATTATAACTTTAGGCAATGTGTTGAGGGTTGATTAGCAAACTCAGGGAATGAACATTTTCCTATCTCTATTGAGGTAACCAATAATCAATAATCTGTCGGACAATAAAAAATCTATAAAACACTAAAAGTTAATTATCAGATGAGTAAATAAATTCTAAGATACTATATTTTAATTCCTTAAAAAAATTATATTTTAAATTATTTAACGTAGTTTAATAAAATTTTACTTTGATTAAACTTTGGTTTTGTTGCATCATCTCTATTAGATTTCAACTTATGGTATTAGAATTGTCATATTTGAATTTGATTGTTAATAAATTGATGATACTCCATGTAAAATCAAATAGAACAGGACATGGTTATACTATTACGTCTTGTACTATGTTAATGATAATGTTTATCTATATCTTATATTTCTTAGTTCTTACAGTATTTGCAACGGTATTATATTTTGAGTTTTATTGATAATGAACTGAGTTAATTTGGTTTTAATAAAAATAAATTATTATTATTATTATTATTATTCATTCAAAGTTTACCTTTTACACATTTTGGTGGTGTCAAAATAACCAATAAATTAATATTTACAAATTACAATAATTAGTGTATTGATGATAAAGAAAGACATATTTAAGATGATGTTTTATGTATATATATATATATAAAAATTTAAGAACTAATAAATTTATACAATCTTTTTTTTACGTTCGAGTGTAAATCGAACCAAACTAATGTAATTGGACTTTCTATTAGTTTAACTATCGGTTTCAAATGATTTATGATAAATTCCTCAAAATAAACTAATATATTTACTATTATTTTACATTGTATTTGTAGTGTTATATTAAAAAGTATAACATACTCATATATTTTTGAATTATTATGTATAATGTATATTTTTATTTATTATAACATATGTATTTTTTTAATAGTATAAATAATTTAAACTTTTTTAAATTTTCTAAAAATAAATTTTAAATTTTTTTTATAATTCACAACTCTATTGTACAAAATCAAACAATTTATTTTTATCGATTTAATTTGACTTGGATTTGTGATGATAAAATACAAAAATTGAAGCAAATCAAAGCCACAGTATTTATTTATTCAAATTTATTAACCGAATCTCACTACATATCATTTAGACTAAATAGTATCCGTGGTCCTTTAACTTAATTTCAGGTAACGTTTTAGTCCTTTATCTTTTTTTTTTTTTCCGATTTGGTCATTTATTTTAATTTTAAGTGACAATTTAATCCTTTATGT
>JBBPBO010001985.1:5280039-5336494 GCA_037974295.1 Cicer cuneatum
AAGATAAAAAACTAAAACATAACCTGAAATTAAGTTAAGGGATCACATGTGCTATTTAGCTTATCATTTATCAATAACATTTTAATATTAAAATTGTGTAAGACCAAGTAAGAGAGACCGATAAGTAAAACACATATTCTGTATAGAAACTCCTTTATTTTTCTCTGGTATCTATTTAATATCAAATCCAATGAAATTAAAACTCAACTTTTAGGGGTGGTACTATATTACATGTTAAAAAACTAAAATCCAATAAAATTAATTTTCAACCAAAACCCATAAAATTAATTATATTCGTTAATATAATACAAATTTTATCAAATTCGTAACTCAAATATTCAAATAAACTCATATTTTCATTTTTTATTTGATTTTTAAAATTCCATCTAATAAAGAATAAAAATATGAATTTATTTGAATATTTGAGTTACGAATTTGATAAAATTTGTATTATATTAAAGAATATAATTAATTTTATGGGTTTTGGTTGAAATTTTTGATGAATTTTTTGAATTTTTGTAAAAAAAAAGGATAATATTGTTAACATTTTAAAACATAAAGGATTAAATTTTCACTTAAAATTAAAATAAAGGACCAAATCAGAAAAAAAAAATAAAAAAAAATAAAAAACTAAAATATAACCTGAAATTAAGTTAAGGGATCACATGTGCTATTTAACTTATCATTTATCAATAACATTTTAATATTAAAATTGTGTAAGACCAACATATTCTGTATACTGTATAGAAACTCCTTTATTTTTCTCTTATATCTATTTAATATCAAATCCAATGAAATTAAAACTCAACTTTTAAGGGTGGTACTATATTACATGTTAAAAAACTAAATATATAAATTGTTTATTGAAACTTGTGTATTGAGAATTGTACCGTGAAACTTGTGTATTTACAAAATACTTATCGGTACATAACTTGGACGTTACCCAATTAAAGCTTTTAAGATCTTGCTATAAACTACGCTTGTTATTAACATTTACCTATTTTTATTAGGTTTTTTTTAATATTTTTTATTTAAAGAAAATTATCAAATTACTCATTTTTTTTAAAATTATATATTAAAATATTTTTTATTTTATTTTTATTTATAAGTTGTATATGTAAATTGCGACTTCTTTAAAAAAGTTTGAGTTTGTAAATGTAATTTTTTTTAAAAAAATTTTCAAAAAAATTTAAAAATATTTTTAAATAATTTATTTTAATTTTGAAAAAAAGAATTTTAAAAATTTATTTTTAAAAAAATTGCATTTGTAAACTCAAAATTTTCTTAAAAAAGTTGTCGTTTATAAAAACATCTTATAATTTAAAAACTTTTGAAAATAGAGTATTTTCATAAATTATTTTCAATTAAAGATTATTGAAAAAAGAATAACTTTTATTTCCAATCTTCCTTTCCTTTTCCCGAAGCACGTGATGGCATGCGATGCTAGTTTATTCACATTTTCCCACACAAGCCAAAGTAAAAACAAAAAGCACAAATTAAAAATTATTTATTTAAATGTACGCGTCCCCAATCTAAACCCAAACACACATCACTTTATTTTAAACCCAAATAAATAGAGAAAAGACAACACACAACCTTTCATTTCATTTCATCACACACAAAACACAAATTCAACTCTTACAAAAGAAAAAGTTGAATAATAAAAAAAAAAAAGATGATTCCAGAAAGACAACAAGGTGGTGCAGGTGCACCTCACGGCATTCTTCTAGCAGTTGTGGTAGCAATAGTGGTCATTGTTCCTTTCCTTCTCGGAGGAGATCGAGGCGAAGCAATCACCGAAGCTATATCGGAGCTTCTAAGTCCACTCGGTCTTCTTCTTTTACCTATCATCCTTCTCCTCACTATTCAGTTCCTCTCCTCCGAACGTGGATCGTTCATCTCAAGCATTTTTTCCACCGGCGAACCTGACACCATCCACCGTGTTAGTGGCTCACCATTCGGCGTCGCACTTTTTCTGATCCTCATTCTTGTCCTTTTGTGTAACCGCGTTTCCATCTTCGGCGGTGACGATTCCGATGGCTGAAACTTTGCTAGTTTTCTAGATCTGACTCGTTTTTTTTTTGTTGCTTTTTTTCCTACACGCGCGCACGCGTTTTTGTATATGTTGTCAGTTATTTTTGTAAAAGAAAAATTGAAGTAGTTTGTGAATGCAATTTAATCATTCTCCTTCTTTTATTTTAGTGCTACGTTACATTATTTGTTTATAACAACCTTTTTATCCAATCTACGCGTAGAAGATATTTTTCGTATTATTTTGTGCTGAAATAAAAACTAGTTTGGAAATTCCAATTTGTAAAGAAAAAATTAAATTAGTTTGAAATAGAGGCATACTAGTTAGTATATGGATGTTTCAGAGTTGATTATAGTTTAAGTTGAAAATTTGAAATAGTATCGCTTTGTCGGTGCGTGGCTTTCTCTTGCTTTTTTGCATTCAACGCGGCCTGTGCTGGCCCTTCTCTTCTCCTCTCTATTCATTTGTATCATCAATTAAACATCAGAGATATATTTATTATTTCACCATTCAAATTATTTGAATTCTTCACCTTTAAAAATATAGGTCAAAAAATTTTAATGGGGAGATAATAAACGCGACTATTTCATATTTGATTCAAAAATGAGAGATCCAAATACCTATGTATTTTTATTCCAAAACTGTATGCCAACACGTGTCGACGCTCCATTCTTTCACAGATTAATTTTTATTCCAAAACAGCAAGAAATTATGTGTACTCTTTTAATTAATTTGATTATTTTAACACAATACCTTGTATCTTTAATTTCCTTAATTTAAAATTTTAGGTTTTATGATTTTTTCGTGTAAATAACTATCATATTATATAATATCGTTTTTTTGTTTATTGTTAGGTTTAGGTGAGCACACTTATGCAGTCATACGACATCTCAATCGATCGATCAATATTTTACGTTGTAGATTTACAGATTAATTTTTTAAAAGTAAAAGAAACAAATATTTTAATTTTGATTAGGCAATTGAGATTTGTTTGACTGCATGCAATCAACTATATCTAATCTAAAATTTAATTGTATTTTTTTATAAATGATATTAATTGTATTTTTAATCCTTATATTATAGGCATTATAATTTAAATTTTAATATTTTTTGATAAAACATAATTTATTTAATTTTTATAATTAATCTTATTAATACTTTTCATTTATTTAAATTAAAAGTGATTCTTTCATAAAAAAATCGTCAAACTTCGTAACAAAACTTGATATTAACTATTATACATCTTATTAGAAATTGTACATCCTATATGTTCTCGTAACAAAGTTTAGTTGCAATGAGTTGGTTAAGTACCAAATCTTTTCAACTCGTAATATTTCCAAAACATTATTTGCTAGTATGACATTTATTTTCTGATGCGAAAAATCATATAATGTTGCGGCCAAATATCAAAGAATTCTTAAGATAACATTGGAAGGAACATAATCACACAAAAATGTGAAAACTCAAAATTAAAGAAAAATTGTAGTCTTACCGTTATATTTCTAAAATAACAAGTGCCCAGGAAAAAATTCAAAATACGCATATCTATAAATTTAGTATATGATTAATATTAAAGATAAATTAATCATTTTAATCTTATATTTCTTCTATTTCATTTTATCTTTTAAATTTAAAATTCAAATTTTAAATATTTCTCACTTACACGCTCTTTCTATCACTTTTCACTTTCACAATTTTCCAATACACTTTATTTTTATGACTTTTCACTTTTTACTACAATTTTCATTAACATCACTTTTTACTTTTCATTTTCTTTTTTAATAAAAAATCTCTGTACTCATATTGTCTAAGCAATTTTTAAATTTATATATATATTTTAAAAAAATTTAAGAAGAAAAAATTTGTATTAATCAAAGTAATGTTAATGGTTATTTTACAACTGTACTTTAGAGAATTTAAACTTGGTATGAAGATTAAACTTTTATCACTGAACTAACACATCAAGTATTTTAAATTTATATTCTTACATCAATCTCTAATGTTAACGTGTACTTTCAAATATTAATCACTTAGAAAAAAACAAATATGTATTTTATTATGATATTTTCTTTAAAAAAATAAGAAAAACTATAATATTAATTACTCGAGTCATCTATAAGTATTATGATATTTTATTGATCAATTAGTTAAGAGATAATATATATTTTTGCTTGACATTGAGTTTTATAAGCATTATATATATGTCTAGCACAAATTTAACGACTAAATTAATTATTAATATTATAACTACTCATGATTTATCAATGATTGACATTATACATTTTATTCTCAAAAGTGACTTGTTCACTTTCGTCTAGCACAAATAACTTTTTTATTTATTAAACTAGTACAAATCTAACAAGTAAATCAATTATTAATATTATAACTACTCATTATTTATCAATGATTGACATTACACACGTTATTCTCAAAAGTGAATTGTTCACTTTCGTCTGACACAAATAACTTTTTACCTTAATTTAACTAATGACTAATATTTATTTATAAAAAATATATCTATAAATCATAATATCTAACACAAATACCTTCTTACCTTAATTTAACTTTATAACACATAAAAGAAAATATTGAATAATGTATATGGAGTATATTTTTGTTATACTCTTATTGTTGGTATATATTTTTGTGTTTCTTTTGTATACACTTTATGTTTTATTTTTAATTTACTACTTAATATATAAATGACAGACATAAAAGTTACCACCAAATACTTATGTACAGTGGAAACGTATGGACTGCTATTATTATTTCATTTATTTGTGTCTTTTTTCACGAAGAAAAAATCGATAAGTATTTTGTAAAAAAAAAAAAGATTGATAATTAACCTTCACAGATTTATTAGTTAATAGATGAATTTATATTTGACTATGAGTTCATAGTTATAAAAGGCTCTTCACATGTCAATTAATTAATAAATGAATTCATTGTTATAGACGACTCTTATGGATCAGTTAATTAATAAATTAATTTATATTTAACTATTAATTTGTTTTTTGAATATGTAATAGATAAAAGCGTAAAAAGTTTCTATACACAAATAAAATTTATTTGTATGAAATCATTTTTTTCAATTTACACACAATGACGCAAGCTCTTACCAATGCGAATATTTTGCTAGTTGTCTAATAAGAACTAGAAAGTAACATTGTAATTTCTTTTACCATACATAAATTTTTGTCATACACCCAATGACTCAATATACCCATATTCTCCAAGATAATAACTTTGAACTACACATCACAATATTCTAAGACATCAGTGTAAAATAAAAGAAGAAAAATAAAAAATTTAATGTATTTCCAACTAAGATATCTTGCAACAAAAGTAATGAAGAATTGTCTTCAATATATATCATTATTCTCTCCCTTCCCTTACCATATTGAACAATGCGAGACTTTATTTGAAGAAATAAAATTTCAAAAAACTTAAACACTTATGGATCTATATGATTTAGTGTTACTAATTTGGACTTGGTATGCAACGCAGAACAATATGATAATACACTTTTTGTTTTTTGATGGGTATGTAATTTCCTTTTCCTGTGGCTGTTTATGCGTTAAAGTAAAAGCATATATACTTGAAAACAATGTATGATCCGATTGCCTCCGATTATAGATAATTAAAGGATTTAGGACACGTTAGGCTACCGGGAGAGAATATTTCAGCTTTGTCCCACTCTAATTGTATACGATTGATGCTTAAGTAAGATCTTTCTAATAGTAATGGGAGATCTTAGACTATAATAAAGGTGACAAGTCCTGATCAATACTGATAATCACTAATTTAATAATATTTTGACTATAAAAAAATTCATAGTACTAATATCAGTGATAACTTGGTAAAGATTTCAATACCCTCTGATTTAAACCAAAAATATAGAATTCCATAATGTATGATTTCAGTTTTTCATGAATAAATATAAACTTAAATTACTTTCCATAATACCCTCAATTTAAAACCAAACTCGTTAGTTGTAGAGTAAGATTTTCTATTTATTAAACAATGAAAGAGAGACACCATGACTTAAATATAATATATGGATATGGATGTCAGGTCATCTCTGCCGTGGCATCAAAGTGAGGTGTATATCGGAAAATATTCAACTAAATGAGAGAGTGAATCTTGTTTCCACTAAGATCCTCGAAAGACGCTGACAAATGTCTCCTCCATCTCATCATGTTAAGTGTTGGAGGCGTTTACAGAGATTTTAACCCATGAATTCATAACGTGTGAGACATGGTTGAAGTTGAACTTTAACAGAAAATCATTTCCTATTGTTCCTCTCCAACAAAATAGTGAGTGTCAACCTAGTTTACCGGCAATATAAAGATATCATCAAGCTACACATGCTACCATATGAATGGCAATTTAAAAAAATATTTGATGCTAAGGATGCTATAAAATTGAATCCATTTTGCAAAGGCATGAAGGAAGAAGTAATATCACACAAGGGACGAATATACATTTACATTTAATTTGAATATCCGACAAAAGATCTGTTGACGTAAAAAATGAACAAAAGCCTTCAAACTATATTGCTAACAAACACAGGATAGAAAAAATTACATACACATCATCAACATTGAATAAGAGCTACCAAGGTACTTATCGGGGTACTCTTTTTCTACTTAGTATCTCCTGTTCTTTTAGTCGATGTTGGAATCTTGCAAGGCGAGCCTGAAGACTGACAAGACTAGCTGCTTTGCGAGAAAGCACAAAACTCAACTGGCTTACATAGTTGTCAATAAGACTTCCTGGCTGGTCCACTTCTGCTAGCAGTTTCATTTCCTGAGAACCAAAAGCAATACAAGATGAGAAATTGAGAACCAACAAACAGTCTACAAACGGAAAGTATTATATTTATATACCATCATCACTAAACTTACAGTAGAATCAGAGCAAACAGTTATATCAAAAGCTACATGGTCAATTAGTTGCAGTTGAAACTTTGGATCTAGTTGGTTTATGAAAATATTTTTAATAGTAAAATATTGTCTTGATTTCATTTTATTTGTTGTTTGCAGAAATTTTATAGTAAACAATGAAAGTAACTCAAGCCTGAAAGTGGCCTTAGAAAAGCATATAGAAATTAAATTTCATAGAGCTAATTTGATGCTAAAGTAAAACTTGTAATAACTCACTTCACGGACAATCTCCATTGTGTCCTCAATTTCTTTCCTATGAGCTGCAATTAGTGCTTCTTCCTCCTGCAGATATATTCCTAAGAAGTTAAACTGATACCTCAAATGAGTTTTACATTCAACTGAAAACATGTATAAAGGGAAGTTCTAAATATTTGGCAAACCTCAAGAACTGTGCTGACATTCACATCAGGAGATGTTTCTGTTTCAGGCTGTCTGGATCCAGTGGTAACTCTATTGTAATTCCCTGTGCTCTGCTGCTTGGAGCTTGTAGTCAAATGATCAGAACCATTGGCATCCCTTTTCTGCCAGTTCAAAGGCCTTTCAGATCTCTCCTCCTTGGTCCCTTTTCTGCGCGGGGGAGACACTTTTTGCACTTTCTCATCCATATCGTTATGGGAATAAGGGTTCATCTTTTGACTAGTAGAATTCTTCACTTCTAACCTGTCCCTATCCATTGAGACAGAAGCCAAACCTTTCTCCTCTTGTCCGCTGAACATATAACTGGAAGGAAAACTTGATGATTGCTTGTCAACATCAGCAGCAGAGCTGTACAAAGAATTTCCTTTCTCAATAGCTTTTCTGCCCGTATCCATTGTTTTCACCTCTTGATGTTGATCATTAAAATCATATGCACAAGCACTATCAAGAAGGGATGATGATGTGGATAAAACCTCTTTATTTGGCGGAAGTACTGGATTTGGGGCCTGGTCCTTTCTAGGATTTCCACTTTTGGACAGACTCTTAACTCTGTTCACAATATGATGAAAACAATTAATATCTTCAAACATGCATGTGCACGAGAAAGTGACACCTGGTTATGAACATAATCACAATAGGGAACACATACCGATCAGCATATCTCAAGGTATTAAGTGTGTGTTCACAAGATCCCGCATTTGGAGATATACAAGAGATCATGACAGTCTTCGAATTACCCACAAAAGAGTCACGGAGCACTTCCGTAAGTTTGCTTCCGCGAAAAGGAATATGGATCTGGTCATTGTCCAAAGCTCGAATGCACTCCTTCAAAGCCAAAAGACTCTTATTGATTTCTGCTCCTTCAATCCTATACACAAAGTAACTAAAAAGTGAATACAATTGTTTCTATTTGATAATGTTTGTGATCTGAACAAGAAAATTGCCACAGGACTGGGATCGAAGGAACCCAAGGAAGCATTGGTTAATCAAACCATGTCCATAGCAGTTACATGAAAACAACATTCTATAACTTAACAACAAGAAATTTGTGCAACTAAGCAGTCCCTAGATTTATTGTGTTTAATTTAGTTTTGAGTACCAAGTATAGCAAAAATCATAACAAAAAACTAAGACAAAAAGCTAAGATGCAAATATACAGAATTAAAATTTCAATTTTATAACATGCTCAAAATACAGTAGCTACAGCAAAAAGCATATTTAAGTTAAAATTCAACCATAGCTATTGTTTAGCACAAGAAACCAGAACAAATATCTTGTTTCATTTACCTTTATTAACTAAAATGATTTATATTTCCAAATGCTCCTCATTTTCAAAACAGTCAAGACGTAGATAGTAAACAAACTAAACTGAAAAGAAAAAGAGAGCTCCAACAATACTTCCAAATAAATTTATAACGACGACCAAACATAATATGCTAGTACGTTTCCTTAAGAAAAATGCTAGTATGTTAAAAGCAATGCTAAAGGAATTGGTACATTAATGTTATCAACAACAATCTTAACATGTATAGACCATGCTAAAAGCCCCTGTGGAAGCAGATAATTTCTGCAGAGCAGTTAATTCCAATTGAAAAGTACCTTGTCTGACGGTCATTGTCAGTAGTGTCAGCACCTCTTTCACTTCCAGCAAGATCAATGAAAGAAATCTTCCCAACAACCTTTCCACTTTTTGCCTCATTTCCATCGTAATTTCGCTTGCTCTCTTTTACCTCATTGTGCCTCTTTACAACCAGTTGTAAGATAGCATGTGACCTGGAGGACTCCTCGTTTGCACCAGTGGAACCTGTACTCCTTGATGCATTCCCCTTTTCAATGAATTCTTTGACAATCTGTACATCAGAAACTTCAAATTCTTGCAGTCCTACAATACAAACTTGCTGTCGTCCATCTTCTCTCATACAGAGTTTCCTATTCAAAGAGTACGCAGCCACTCAGCAATCTATTGACAAATATAATATGCAGGTTAATGCACAGAGCAAGCAAGACAACTTCTGTAAGTGCATAATAATTTGGATAGATGGATGTGTACAACCCAAAAAAACCAATAAATTTTTTCTAGATAAAGGATGGAGTTAGTGCTGCTTAGGAAATCAAGAGGAATGTATTGTTGTGTTGTCCAAGGGTCATTTTAAGTGGACTGAGTGTAACACTCTAATGTATGAATTTGTCACGCTGAATGATGCACACATTAAAAACCCAATCTTTGAGTTAAGGTCCAGATCACAAATACAAAGCATACATGCCAAATGAAAACGTAATGCCTGAAGGACATATAGAATTGCAACACCATACTCATGCATTTAAACTAATATACACAATGTCACACAAACAACACCAATATACTCTACAGGAAAGAAATACCTACTTCCTGTCACTAAGAAGATCAAACAGTTTTCCACCATATATCTCAAAGTAGCTAAGCCACAATTTAAATCGCTGATTGCGGTAAACTGGCCGATGCAACTGTCTAACAAGGTCATTTGCTGCTCTGAGTGGTAATGGTTGCATAGTGTATGTTTTGCCACTTCCTGAAAGTCAAACACTACTAGCATCACAACAATGAATAAAGGTTATGGCTGGCTATACAAGGATAAAGCAGCAGCAATGGAACATGAATGGGCAATGTTGATAACTAAATATCGTTTCACTGAAGGGGCAGAATATGTGCAGACTAACAGTGATTTGTTTTCAATTTTTTAATTTCAATTACTTGTATGATTGCATCTACCAGGGAAATAACTATGTATAGTCTAAAGCCAATAATAACCTACAACTCTAGCCAGTCACTATATAAATGTGATAATTTTGAGATGTTAAATATACTGAGCCCATATTTCACAAAATACCCAGGAACAACACTATCAGTGTTGTCAATCACGTATTTCATAACAGTAGCGATTTTTTAAAAATTTGCTATGCTATTTTGACAATAGCCGCTATTTTGACAACACTGAACACTACACAGATAAGAAAAAGAAAAGAGCTTAATCTCAATCCTTCCCTTCTCCAGTTGGGGACCCCCCGATATGTTCAACCACTAACAGTATCAATAATCCTCGACAACTACTTAAATATATAAACAAACCAGTAAATATAAATTAAAAAAGAAAAAATACATAAATTTTATAAAGCTAAATGATTTGGAGTGTATAATTGGAAGGTGCTTATCATTTAGTACAAGTATAAAATGAATAACAGGTAGCTTTGATCTTCTCACCTGTCTGACCATAAGCAAAACAGGTAGCTTTGGTCCTCTCGAAAATTGTAGGAATAATAGGTTCTACTGTAACTCGATATACCTGTTATTGCATTGCAACCATGCCTTAGATTAACAACAAAGATAAAGAGAGGCAAGCAATTGCTTCTATAAATACCAAATAGCAACAACAACAGACAAGCCAAATAACGGTGTAAAAACTACCAAAGGATGAACGTTAATGAAATCAATGAACAGTGAAAAATCAAATTTTGACAAGGAGCTGCCTTACATCATCATTGGTAACATTCTCATCAAGAACAGCGTCAAAACAAAACTCATGCTTCTCCACATAAGCTGTCAAATCAACCTTTTTATCATAGAGCAAACAATTAGACTTTTGAACAGCTAATAGATATAACAATTGCAATGTAAAATACAACACAATATTGAGCCAGAAGTAATTCAACCTTTGAACTAATATCGTTATTGTTATCAAAATAAATGGTAAACGTAGTACTTGACTCCAACATCAACAAACCTTTAGTTTAGGTTCATGAACAGCCAAATATGCACTGTCATATACAGTTACAACATCTTCCTCCTTCTTAGCGAGCTCCTTTTTATTTAAAGGTCTTTTGCGTACCTAAAAAATGCATTATGAGAAAAAATTCATTTTTTTCTTGGAGTAATTATAAATAAAACCTCCCACAATGCTACCGATTCAAACGTGCATATTAATATAAGAACAAAAGGGTTCAAAATGCTTCACTGCATTAAAATGTGGGAATCAATAATGCAGTCAATTGTGTTATTTTCCAAATGATGATTGTTTTAATGCAATTCTAGTTTGGGAAAAATCATGATTAGTAGGAGAATATGTGGTGGTATATAATTCAAAAACCAAGTAAAACTACAACAGCACAGGAAAAATATATCTTTCCATATGTTTTGACATTTATTGATGTATAGGTTACTTATATGCATAAAACATCGACATACCACAACTTTAATCTTAGCAACATTATTTTCTCGTGTATTATTCTCTTTTTCATTCACGGGTACAAAATGTGATGCATCAGCATCAGCTTCCCCCCCTTCCTGCTTGATGCTAACTGTGTTAAAGTCATCTTCAAATACTCTGGTACCTCCAGGTATAAAGGGTGATGGCTCAAAGGGTTCTGACATAACATGCTGAAAAGAGGAAATAAGTCAGAGCCAATGAAACATATGTGTAAAAAGATACTTGTACTACTTTAAGCAAGAAAATAAGGGATGGATTAGAGTAATCATGAACAATGAAAAAGTAACAAGTTCAAACAAGCTGCTATAGGTTAGAGGATTCAAATCCAAGATTATTGTTTAAATAGCGGCTTATATAATTGAGAATATTTTTCAAATAGCCGCACATCAAGACCAAAACAAACAGTTGCATAAGATGGTATAAAATATCAGTAAACCTTCCATGACAACTATTGATGATACTGGGAGAAACCTTCTGTTATACATAGAAGAGGCAAGCACATGTAGAACATATCATGTATATAAAATGTAGAAAAGGAATCACACTATCGCACTGCTTTATTTCAACAAACAGGCCAATTACAATATAGTTCATCATACCTCAGACAAAAGCTCTGTATCATCCATAGCATGAAGATCCAAAAGACCAGCTCCGAAGTCCCCCCTAAAGTCAGGAGAATAAAACCCATCTGATACAGCCACTCCACCTAAAGTTTGGGAAGTGGGTGTATATGGTTCGGAACCAGATTCTCCATTAAAATTGAGATTTCTCATTAACTTAAAAAGCCTCTGTTTTTCTTCCACAGACTGTGCTCCATATCCCTATGACAATAACATGTTCATCTATGTCACCACATAAACTATCATCATATCATACACAATAGTATACAATAACAGAAAAATAAACAACATTTAGCATGTTCAACCAAACTACTACCACAGACAATGAAAGCTTCTTATACCAAATACAAAGGATACACATTTGTATCCCTCAAAATACAGGGACTGCTGAACTTCAGGATCCATGTAGGCAAGTGACGGATATAAGGTTGGCTTGGTGGTTGAGGTGGGGGGGTTAAGGAGTGGAGTGATAAGGTGGTTGAGGGTTCTATCTCCACCAACATAATTAACACTAACAGTAACATATACTAACATTTGCCATTTTAAAAAAAAAAAAAAAAAAGTGGTGCAAAATTTAAGTTACGCAAACTCATCAAAAACATGAAAGGAAATACAATACTCACAAAACTAGTATCCTTTATCTGACAAACACAACATATGCAATAATCACTTCAGCATAAAAAATTAAGGGAAAACAGGAGACTATGCCAGTTAAAAACTTGTAAAATCAAAGAAGCAAAATCGATTATCTTAACTAACCCAAATATTGACGCAGAACTTCAAGTGGACAAATTATGACACGAAGGAGGAAATAAATAAACCGACAATTCTTCAAAATTAGGAACAATTACCAATGAGAACATAAAGAAGTTGTTACCAATGGAAAGAGTGGTGAGAATACCTGCATGAGAAGGTTGGGGAGAAGACGCTGATCGATGGCAGTGGAAGCCAACGGAGAGGCCAGATGCTGCAAGCCGGCGGATTGCAACCAGCGCGCCATAACAGCATCGCCAGCATCGGTTGCAGTTCCTGCCGCTGCACCGTGTAAAGGTACAGCGCCGGCGTGGTCATACAGAGCAGCCGCAGCAGCATTGCTCTGGCCACCCATGTGGCGCTGTGACCGTCTTTGGGGCGCCAATTTTCAAGATCTATTTACACACGCTTCGCAACAAAATAATACACACGCATTAAAATTGGAAAGTAAAAAATCATCATCATAGCAATAACTAATTAAATTAATAAACGACAAAAAAATCGAAGAAAAAACAAAAAGAAGAAGATAGCAATGGAATACTGACGATGAGGGGAGAATTGAAAACCGAAGAAGAACATGAAAGTGAGTAATGAATCCAAAAGCGGCGAAATTGGAATTGAAGTGAAATCGAGAACAGGAAGAATAAAGAATTGAGCGATGGAGTAGAGAATCGAGATCCGCGTCGTGAAATGATGAAGGATTGCGATTCCAGATCTGAAAGTGGTGGAAGAAAGCAAAAAGCAAAAGCAAAACCCCGAGACGATGGAAAGTAAGCGTAGCGTTGCTTCGAATATCCCTTTCCGTTGGTTTTGTTAAATTGTTATTGTTATTATTATTATTATTTATTATTTGTTTGTGCTTCTGAGTGAAGAAAATGATGATGATGGGAGAAATTTAAGATGAGAGATAAGTAGAAGCAACAACAACAACAACCAAGAGAAGGAGTAGGCGTCGATATATAGTATACTTCGTCAATCACAAGATACTGGAAATGGATTTTTTTTTTTTTTTTATACAAGGAAATTCAAGTCTATTTGGATAATTATAATAATGATTATTATATTTATTCAAATAACTTTTATTTCTTTTATATATATATATATATAATGATTAATATGTCATCTCTTTTTTTTTCTTTTGGGTAAATTATTATTATGATTATGGATTCATCCAAATGTTTGTTACTTGAGTTCATGGCATTAACTTGTTTGCTACCTCTATTAACTAGATGATATGTAAATGTGCATAGACGTGTGGTGTATTAGTCTCTTTCATTTGTGCATTATGAATAAGTAGAGACTAAAGTAATATTAAATTTTTAAAAAAAAATTATAGAATAAGTTAAAATACATATATTTTTTTATTGTATTTTTTATTTTCACCAATTCTAACTTTCTTCTTCAATTTTACGTTTTTCTTTCAAATTCACGTTCAATCAATTCATCTTTCCACGACACCTCTAAGAAGTTGGTTGTAGATTGTCTAATAGGATACCTCCTTGAAATTTGTTTTATAATAATTATGTGAATTTTAGTTCGTTATTTTAATTATGGTTTTATAAACAATAGTTTGAATTTTGGTAAAGTTATCCTTTTTTTATTTTTAAATTTTGTTATTTGAATCCTTTTGGTGCAATTATTATATGATTGAGCTTTTGGTTTATTTGAATCCTTTAAATTAATTTGTACTAGAATTGTATATGTTATAGTTGTGCATTGTGGATCTACTTGATGTGGTTGTACATGAATTAGTAAATGACTCAGATTCAAAACATTTTGGTTTTTATGACTCTATGTATATGGACAAATTTGACACTACTCTGTAATATACAAGGATTACTTTGACTTCAACTTATTACATTTAAGATCTGATCTAACATCAAGTGTTTTTTGTAGGGACCATTATGATTATATTCGTAATTTTACAAATCAAAATATTTATTTAGATTTTATAAAACAGTTGAAGTCCCTTCAAATAACACAAAAAGCATTAATAATATGAAAGAATATAAAACACTTCAATTCAAACAACACAAACACACATTAACATTTCTAATCACTTGAAATTACAAAAAATATATTAAGTTCAAGTCATTAGTCACGTGTCAATTGACGGAACAAAATAACTACAACGAAAATGTTAATTGCAAAACACATAAGTACAACCAAAATGTCAATCAACAAAACACATTACTCGTTTGCCAAACACATTACAAACTACCAATATTAAAAACAACTCAAACCACTAAACCAATTTATAGCTTGTGAATCCAAACGTATACAACCAAGTACAAGTCACTCAATTAACAAAGGTGACATAAAAGTTAACGTCATCAACTGAAGTGATAGACATTTAAATGAGTCAGAGATTGTTTTGGATTTTTGACTGAGTTAGATACTAGAATAATAGTGTTCTGCTCAATCAGAGACCAAAATAGTGGTTTACCATTTTTTTATATAGTTGCGTATGAAAAATCCTTTTAATTTTTAAAGAAAACTGGTTCATGTACAATCACATTCATCATACCCCTTGAGAAAAATAAATAAATAAATAGAAAAAATGATATAATAGATATGATTAATTAGTAATATATCAAGAAGAGAGAGAGAGAAAAAAAAACGAAATGTTAAATTAATATATAAAAATTAAGGGTATTTCTATTAAAGAGTTATTTATTTAGAGATGTGAGATGCTACTATAATAAATACATATTTAATATTTCTTTTATTAATTATTTTATTGACTAAATTGATCAACAAAATGCATTTGACAATTAAATTAATTAACTAAAAATATATATATAAAAATTAAATTAACTAACGAAAAATATATTTAAATGTATTTTTATAATTTTAATATTTTTAATTACTGTCGTGACAACTTTTCATACATTAAAGAATTAAAATGACCGTTTAGTTTATATTTTGGAAACAAAATTAAACAACCATGTACACTCTATTATAACATAATCAAACAACATATTCATTATTTGTACACGTTTAAAAAAAGCTTAAATAAGCTCTTGATTAGGGTTATTTTGATTTTAGTTCCTGAAAAATTATTTTCTTTCTAATTGACTTTATAATTTCAAATATTTAATTTAGTCCATCATCTCATTTTATTACTCATGTAGACAAAAAAACATTAAACATATTACCTATGACTAGACATGATTAATAACACTCGTCATTCTATTACTAATCCTTAATTAAAAATTATGATATTTTTGAATCATTTAAAAAAAAATCCTCAAAGAAATCCCCCAATATTCATCTTTAACATAGAACTTCATTAAAATTTATTAAAAAAAATAGAGAGGTTGAAGATAGTGTAAGAAAAGATACAGTATAGACAAATTATAATAAAATTGGTAGTTCTTCTTATGGGTGTAATGTCATAATTAACCGTCGCTAGCTAAGCTAGTACAAGGAAAACCGGTGAAACAGCTACATTGCCAAAACTTACTCCAAAATACCAAACCTCATGCTCATGCTATATAGTTTTTCATCATTGGCTGCTTAGCTTGTACTCCTACTATTTTTGTGATATCATAATTAATCATGCTGCATCACGTTTCAATGCATGGTCTCATCTCATCAACAGATGAAGATGAAGATGAAGATGATGATGATGGTGATGATGATGATGATGATAATAATAATAATTGTCTCCTCTAGTTAGCACTGTTCTGAAAAACAGAGGTAAACATTTATTAGTAACTTTGACTATACATAAATCTCCCTTCATATAAACAAATAAAAGTTAATGTATCATTAATGTTATTTATTTATTCAACTCTGTATGTTTATTTGTAGGAACTGAAGACAGGTATGGCTGAGTTGAAAGCATCGTTCTCTAATATTGAAACCTCTCTAACAACGCTTGAGTTATTTTTTATTTTGGCTATCAAGCGCAGTAATTAACTTGCTTTAATTAACCACCAGTTCTTGTTAGGATAAGTTGTTAGTATCTATTATTGGGCCTCTTTTGAATTATGTAAAGTCATTAAGACATATATTAGGCCGTAATAACTTTTTATGCATTTTGAATGTACTGTTGGTTGGTGTCTTTGTAATTTCTCGTTTTAGGACCCAGTAAGCTACTTACTCTTCATGGGTAAGACTTTTGTGATTTGGGAATTACCTATCAAGCTTTGGTATGATCTTTGTTCATTTGATGTACTGTTTTAAGTGAAAGCGTTCCCATTTTTTGAGTTTGCCAATATTAAGAGAATTCCCTTCTGGTTTTCTCCTTTTTTCCCTCAAAACCCTATCTTCTCCCAAATAGAGTCCAAAGAAAACACTAGTCGAACAGCTTGCACGAAGATTGAGCGTAACAAAAATTCATCATTACTACTTATAAATGAAGAATGTAACATCCACATCGTGAAAAAAAATTATACATACTTTTATATTGGGAGGAGTCGTTGATTTGTGTGGTTTCTAAACTTCAAAAAAATTAAACTATTATATTTTTTAGTCTAATAAATAAAAAATCCGTTATTATCACATTTTCTCTAGTTTGTAATTTTTCACTTCACAAAAATAATCATTTTATTGAAATAAAGGAAGAATAGTCAAATTAAAACATGAATAAAATAATTGATTCAAACAATTTAAACTAATTAATCCAATAAAATTTTATCAAAATTGAGCAAATTTCCAAGTACACAACATAAGAAAATTCCTTAAAGTAGTTATTCTAGACATAAATAAAAATTATAAAAGAAATCATCAATGCTATTCACTGCTCTCAAGTCCCAAACCCCAGTAGAAACTGACGCAAATAGTTAAAGCAGGCACCAAAAATGGCGCGGAAGCACATTTACTGATATACACAATTAACAGATCAACCTCAAAATGAAATGCCTCATCTATGGATTCACTTCTGTGTAGCATGTACAAGGGCTATGAATCTACTACATTCTACGCTACCAACTAGTTGTACCTGTGTACCAGTCAATATAAGAAATGCCATAACTCTTGAATGGTTATCCTCAAGATAGCGACAGAAGTGAAAGATCCTCCATCAAAAAGTTATCTTCTAATTTCACATAATGTTTTCTATCCTCAAATTCTGACATGTTCTTCTCTTGCTTAGTCAGCTTTCAATCTCAAGATTTCCTTAGCTGTTCTATGCCGGAAGTAAGGCATGTGTTCCTACAAATGGAATTGTGGAAAGGAAAATTCAATTCCAAAACAACATTAAAAATCAGTCATAAAAATGAGGTTTCTTCGGTCACACCATGTACAGGAAAAAAAATTGCCCATAAAAAAATCTAGGCAATACAATCTTATGTTGATCATTCAAAAGCATTCTTTGTGTGAGTAGCTTCCCAAGTTAATGACTTGAGAAAAAGGAAAATATTTCTAAACCTCAAAATAAACACATTACAAAGGCATGATTTTCTACATAGAAATGGAAAGCTCTGTTTTACCTGGTTGAAACACAGCCTCAGGTTTCTGCTATAAAAGTCGGCATATTTGATCATAAACACCCCACAATCATACCTGCTCAAGTATAAAATTACATTTAGTAAAATAATTCACCCACAAACTTCTGTAAAAACTGTTCAGAGCTACAAGAATAGCTTATAACATGGGCCGTGCTAGCTCGCAGGGTAGTTGAAAGGAATGAAAATTTATATGGCATTTGTAAAGTACTCTGAAGAGTAATTGAATGCAGAAAGCTTCCATCCAATGATCATCAAGCATCAATTTCTAACCAATAGCTCTCAAAGACAAATTGTCTTGACCGATTGGCACACACTCAAGTTCTGGTGATAAAAAAACTGTATGCACCAGTAGTAATGTTTACTAATGACCACCTAGAGAACTGAAAAAAATAATACTCTCTCCGTCTCGCAATGAATGTCACTTTAGTAAAAAAAATTTGTCTCAAAATGAATGTCATTCTCAATGCAACTTTAATTAATTTTTTCCTTTAGTACCTTTCAATTATTACTATGTACACAACTTCCAAAACTTTATCATACTTTGCATTATTGATAGTAGAAATCAGATCAATAGTTAAAAAATTAAAATGAGTAATTTGGTAAAATAACTATTCTCTTTTTTCTAATTATTGCATTTCTTAATATGCGTGCAAAAACCTCAAAGGACACTCATTGTGACATGGAGGGAGTAATCACATGTAGTAAGACCCAAGGAGTGATTCTTATTAGTCCAAACAAAATCTCAGCGACAAATAATCAAGAAGTCGATACACAGTCAAATGGAATTGTGTATGTTCAAAATAAGATCAATGTATACAAATATATTTATGCAACAGTTTGCTTGTAAAAAATCAAAGAACAACTTTTCTATCTTATATTCATCAAGCAATATCCTTTTTTTTATTTGATAACTAGACAGCGATGTTTCTTTTTATTTGCAATTTTGGTTCCCCACTTTTTCTTGAGCTATTTTGGTTCCCTGATTTTTCCCCAATTTTACACAGCCGTGGCAATTTTATTTTAACATAGAACCCTCTAATTCCATGGAGGCAATTGTGACATGGCAAAGGATTAAGAAAAAACCTCCATTTTACTTTATTTACATATGCCCCCTTCCTAATTTCCCATTCTTCTTCTTGTAAAACCCTAACACCTTCCTTTCAGATCAACCTATCCCAATTTCCCATTCATCTTCTTGTAAACACTAACCTCCATTCCCATGAACAGACCTTCACTTAACATCTTGTCCTGTCACAAAAGGGTGTTCAGTTTTTTTAATTATTGCCAGGCCCCAATTGCTTAGTTCATGTTGGCATTAGAGGGTTCCAAGTTGGAATAAATTTGTCACATCCACGTAAAATTGGGGGAAAATCTAGTGGACAGGGGTATTTGTAAAAGGGGAAAAACATTGAGTACACAAATGGTTGAAAAAACTGTGGGAATAAAATCATACAATCACAATATTTAAGGAACTAGAAGTTGAATCAAGCCAAAAAAATTATATAAGGGAAGCATTTTGAGTCAACAATATAATTTATGTGCAATGGAAATTTACGACTGCCTCATTTTTATTTCAGAAGTTTTTTCCTCATTTCTAAATATCAGCTAAATAACCAAATTAAACAATGATCTCAAAAAGCGATTCACAAAAGATTAAATTACAAACCCATTCTTCTGTTCAGGAAGGTCTTCAACAAATTCTTTTTCCCAATAATTAACGTCAATATCTTCTCCAGTCTTGTCCTTTACTTCATCTACAAAATATCTAGCCTGGGGGACATTTATAATAAACATTACATACTGCAAAAGCCAAAAATGAATATGTAATTATGTATATCTTTCGAGTTTCTGATCTAATTAAGTCCTGCAGGAAATTCCAATTGGCCACCAGAGGCATGCATGATCTCTTGCATTCACCTGTGGTGAATAGATAGTCTGGCAACTGGACAAACAAGGTTTTAAACCCATCAAACTGATTCTTCTGTGTCGGACCAAAGTTTTTTGCAACAGTATCTTGCATGAACCCAGGTTTGGTTTGATTGGGTTCTTTTGAAATTCAAAAGAATAACCATGACGGTTAGGAACCCAAGAATTGGATTCCTAAGAAGGATACTTTTATTGAGAACTAGGAGAGAAGTCTCTCCTCCAAGGGTTTTCCCTTCACAATAGAGACTATTCTCTATTCAACAAATGTTTACAACATTCAATGATCTCTCTCTAACTCCCTATCCTCCCTATTTATACAAGTAGCCTTATAACAACCTCAACTAACTAACTACTAATCCAAGTCCTAACAATGACCCACTATTCTAATGGGAAATAATTCACACAATCTATTGGATATAGTAATAAAGGAGATAAAACAAAAGGTTTTAATCCAATTACTCTACCCAAAAATCGCACAACAGGGCAAAATAATGAAACCATAAAAGATTTAAAAAGAGTGCCTTGTCATGGAAAATATTGATGACTAAAATCAAATAATTTGACTTCCATCACTTCCTATACACTTTAATGAGCAACGTGCAGCTTGAAATATGAAATTTACAATTAAACTAATAGACCAAAAATATTACTACTACCACTTACCAACACTTCCAGCACTTCCAGCACTTGGGTATCTATTCCTTTCAGTGAGTCAAGATACTGAAATTTCTTTTCCTTCTTATTGATAACAGCTAAGCACCAATGGATCTCCTTGTGAATAGGTACAAATATCTGGGTGCAGCCAGTCCACAACAAATCAGGTAAAAATCAGCACAAGAGCTAATTGGTCAAAAGAAAATTGAAAATGTGTTCTGAGTAATTACTTTATCACATTCATGTAGGCCGTATCCCAATTTCTTCTGTGTAGTCCATCTCTTCACAGATTTGTAATCATAACCATTCTTGCCACTTATTAACTGGCATATTGGTAATTAACATTCAAAATTACAAGCATCGATGACAGGACCACATGACTAAATCACATTCAAATCAAAAGTCAACAGAAAAAAAAGCTTCACGGCGAGAAATTGGCCCCCGCTTCTTAAAGGAGTTAGCTATCTGAATGTGGAAATTATTTTTTGACTAAAGTTTATAGTAAATAATCACAATAAGAAGTAGTACTTTCTAAAAAAATATTTTCAATGCCAAACATTTTACGGCATGTTTTTCAGGAAATATTTTCAAACAGTATGTTACTTCCTATGAAACAAATTAAACCAGAAAAAGATATACAAAACACGATGTCTCAAAAGCTTACGAAATCCCGGTGGACATGCACAAATATGTGCAAACACATCCCAGTTTATAAGGGTAGTAAAAACATATTACCTTCTTATAGAAAAAGGTATTGAAAAAATGACATTTCAGAAACTTCTGCGGCTCTCTGCTCTCCCTCTCTTTCAACAACTCAAGGTACAAGTTTATCACCTGCAAAGGTAAGGCACAACATAACTGAATTTCATGGTGCAACAATTTCAAATCATGATATAATTAAATACCAAATTATTTTCTTCCACAGAAATTCAACAAATGTTAAACAAACAAGATCAGCACATCACCTCATCGTTTAACCATGAACCCGGCCTAAGGCCCCGAAACATTTCGCCTGATATCTCAATACTGGATTTCTCATGAGAAACCAAGACCTTCTTCCTATATAAACAAGCCCACAATCAGATATGGTACAGCTTAAACAATTCTAAACAGTGCACAGGCAAATTTTCAAAGCATACCGGTTGGCTTTAAAGGCTCGTGCAACCTCAACTTCTTCGTCTTCTGTAAGAGGAACAAAAGGTTCTCGCGGCACTTCCTGAAAGCCATAGTCAAACTCACTAACATTTACAATGCTTCTTAAGCCTTAATAAAAGTGGCATTTGCATAGACAAATAGATACAGACACATATATACATGTGTTCATATACATATATATCCATTATCGATTGTGTGTGTAGACATGCTTGTGTGGGCAATTTAATAAGTTTTTACCTCTACTAGTTCCTTCTTTGGACGTGACAACTCAAACGAAGACCTACGCTTCTCATTAAGCTGAATTTCATGTCTCAACCTACCAATTGTATCTTTTCGCTTATCAACAGCCTGAAGCAACTTCTTGTAGGCACGAATACTAGAAATATCATGCTTCGGACTTAGAGACAAAGTATCAAACATTTTCACAGCATCAACGTCATTCAATTTATCATTACTCAACTCAGAAACTGCAGACGATAATGACTGTTTTTGAATTTCACCATGAATAACATCAACCTTAGTATCCAAATGAACCGTCTCATTCTCCTTCAACTTGTGGTCCTTCACCGGGGTTCGCACTTCTTGCACTTCTTGCACGTCTTCGACATTTGAATCTTCCGAAACAACAACAACCTTATGATTATCTTTTTCCTTTCCCTTTCCTCGCAAAGCAACTGTAGCTAATGCAGAATATTTTGCTTGCTGGTATTTTTCGTTTAACAAGTTTCCCTTACTTCTAGCAATGAAGCTCGATTCTGATGCTCTGGAATTCGTCGAATAATCGAATTTACGTGGTCTACAAGGAGCGTGAACTTCCCTACGGAAAGGTTGCTTGGTTTCAGGGTAACGGGAAATTCTGGAAACAGTTGGATTGGTGGTTTTGGATGATGATGATGGCGTGTGAGACATGGTTGTTGGTACTTTCTGTCTTTTGAATCGTGAAGAATTGGGAGATTGATGGTTGTGATTGACGGCGAGCCACCGATGGGGGCGTTTGCCGGTGATAGATGTTACGATAGCCATTGAAGTGTAGAAAAAGCAGAGTCCATTAAAGAAAAATTGGGAAATTTGGTGAAAACAAAACCCTAGATGGGGTTTTTTTTTTTTTTTTGGAGAGAGTAGAAAGGTGGAAGTTAGAAGGAGAAGAAATTGCGAAGTTCCCGCGTTTAAATTAAATTAAAACAAAACAAAACAAACGGATTCAGCTGCTGCTGATACGGGATAATGGATATAGAATCGTAGATTAACCTTCGGGCCAGTTCAGTTCTACTACTTCCAACTGTAGTTGGCAAAACGAACTATTCTGTACCGAGAGGGCCCCTCCGTAATTTTATGACTTCTGTTACTATGCGAATACTCAATTAAAGAGAATGAGTATTCCAAATTTGTAGTTTATGCTACAAGTTTGCTCTACACATTTTCATAAAAGAAATTTTTCAAAGAATATGTCAATTTAGTCTATGTTGACATGAGAGAACATAGGAGAGAAAAAAATGAGAGGATTTATTCTTGCAATGAGGTGGCTTTCATGTTGAGATGTCACGTACACATTTGACATTCAACTTATTTGGTTTATTAGAAGAAGAATGTTGTTTTGATTTATGTATTTTTAATTTTAGAAATAAAATTGTTAATTTATAAAATTTAAAGACAAAAATATTGGACATTCACCACTTCAAAGACCAATTGAGTTATTCACTCGAATGGAAATTATACACAGATTATTTTATCATAACTATTCATTGTTTCATGTCAAAATTTTTGAGCAAATTGACATTTTTATTTTTCTTGATTAAGGGTTTTTGAATGTGATAAGAGAATTTTTTTTAAATTAAGCAAATTATATTTATAATATATTTTTAAAAATAAATAAAGTGTAATTAAAATGTTATATCATAATATATTATATTACTTTTTAAATTTACAAATATATATTAAAATATATATATATATATATATATATATATATATACTTAACCTTTAAATCTTTTTCCTCCAAAACTTCGCCCGAAATGTAATGATGTACATTGTTTTTAGATTTTTTTTTTGTTAAATTATAAATGTTAGTGATTATTTTGTCGATAAGAGTAAGAGTTACTGAACTAATAATCTTTTATCACTCAACTTTTATATTACTTGTAAAAATCATCAAATCAATTTATCACTTATAATTTGTATTAGGCTAAATAGCACTCGTGTTCTTTAACTTAATTTCAGTTAACGTTTTAGTCATTTATCTTTTTTTTTTTCTCGATTTGATCCTTTATTTTAATTTTAAGTGACAATTTGATCTTTTATGTTTTAAAATGTCAACAATATTATCCTTTTATTTTACAATAAATTAAAAAATTCATCGAAATTTTCAACCAAAACCCATAAAATTAATTATATTCTTTAATATAATACAAATTTTATCAAATTCGTAACTCAAATTTTCAAATAAACTTATATTTTCATTTTTTATTTGATGTTGTTAGAGATGAAATTTTAAAAATAAAATAAAGAATAAAGATATGAGTTTATTTGAATATTTGAGTTACGAATTTGATGAAATTTGTATTATATTAAAGAATATAATTAATTTTATGGATTTTGGTTGAAAATTTGGATGAATTTTTTGAATTTTTGTAAAAAAAAGGATAATATTGTTAACATTTTAAAACATAAAAGATTAAGTTGTCACTTAAAATTAAAATAAAGGGCCAAATCGAAAAAAAAAAAGATAAATGACTAAAACATTAACTGAAATTAAGTTAAGGGACCACGAGTGCTATTTAGCATTTGTATTATAATAAAAAGGATATTGTATCACAAACTTTTTCTCATCTAGTTTTAACACATGATTAATTGATTGTTTTCTTCAATTTTGACAAAATTAATGATTAATTAGACTTTAATTATTTCATGGTGAAATTTTAAAGTACTTATTGTTATTTTCTCTTCCCGAACCGAATGGTGGTTATGACAAAAAATGTATCCAACTATTGATCAACACCTTTTTTTTTTTCAGTAATAATTTACAGCAATGATAAGTTTGAACTAGACATGTGTTAACTTCACTATTATTTCTAGTCACATATTTTTTCAGTACGGTAAGTAAATAAATAAAGTAGTATAAAGTAATAAAACACATGGACTTTATATTAAAATTAGTATAAATTAAAAAAATTGAGTTCTGTTATGTAAAAAGAAATGGATAAATTTATTTTTACACGGAAATCAAGTTAAAAATAATCAACATTGGAGATAAATTATATGTCATCCCATTTTATTTTACACATTACATTATGAAGGTTTACAGATTCAAAACAGGGTTTGTTAGGTGACTTATATCTATTACTTTATTACTATTTTTTTTTACTACTGCAAAATTGTCACCTTATAATTCTATGTTTCTTGTTCCGAACGATGATTTCTACATACAACGGTGAAAATATATGAAAATAAGAAAACAGTTTTGTAACAAAAAAATAAAACATAGTAACAAATCAGTGAAGTGATTTTAAAGATATTCATTTGAAAAACACCTGCCACCAGAGTGTTTTAAACTTTCTGGACTCGATTTCTATTCATATAAATTTTTTGAAAACAACTAAGAAACTTCACAGTGTGAGTGTTTTAAATTTCAAAATAATAAATTCGATTTCTATTCATATAAAAACGACACTCATTCAAAATAAATGGATTGTCGCATTCACTTAGGTCAGATAACCCATTTCGGAAGAATTTCAAGATAACTAACCTAGGTCACATTGGTAGAGTTGATTTTCCAAATCAAAACTACATAATTATGATTGAACATGTAATCTTAGAATCTACTAATATTTTAATTCCATGGGGCATTATCACCCAGGTCAAGTAGTTAGTCTAAAAACAAAAATATTTTAAAAAAATTACTTCTAATATGTGTACATCCGATCTTACTGGTATAGTATGCAAGGGGTGGCAAAGTAAAATGGTCTACACTCTGGATAGTATACTAATCACAAACTGTTCATAAAATAATGTATACAGCTTCACAATTCTCAAACTCTTATCCTGTACAATGAAGGCGTTCACCATCGTTCAAGTCCTATAAGATTGGACAAAAGAAATAAATTATATCTTTAGAAACAAAGTGATAGAAAATTTGCTTTAAAAAATCATTAGCTCACACCGAGAAACACTAACAACACATTTTTTCCTTGTAATTATCAAAAGAAGCAACACACTATTATTGCTGATATTTATGAGGGTCCCACTAAATAGGGAGTGGGTCCTATGGAAGCAAAATTAGATTTGATGGCACAAACAATTGCAACTTGGAACCAATCCTTATACCTGAATTTCATAGCTTCCCTTCAGGGGGATATTAAGGATGAAGGACTATTAAGAATTGACAAAAAAATGGCCTAAGTGGTGCAATGGGGTGACATGAATACGAGACCTTGAACCCCACAGGTCTGCTACAGACAGACACAATATGAGACCTTGTCCACCACACTGGTCTGGATTGACATTTCAATGGACTTAATGGGGGACTGCAGAAAGCAAAAGGGAATGACACCATCTTCATGATTATATTGTAGACAGGTTGACTTCTTGGAGAGTTACTTGTGTTGCTTAACACGGAATGCTACCTTTTAACAGGGAATGAAATCCTTACAACAGAATAACTAACTGCTATTGTAGTAGTAAGAGGATTTTTGTGTGGGTTGGAGAGTGAGGAGTATAAATAGAATATAATCCATTTGGTGAGATTATATTGGAGAGTTCAGGTTCTCTTGAATAACCTGGGTTCTCAGTCTACAGATTCATTCATTCAATAGATGTTTTTTCTTCTGTTTTTCTGAACCAGTTACTGTCAGGAGTAGGTCTCATGTTTTGATGGGGCGTACATAAAATTTAATCAACAATAAATAGTATGTTATATGGGGTATTGCAACGTTTCTATTTTGAGCTATGGTATGCAATAAACTTGATATTTTACCTATTTATTTCAAACAAGCTGCACTACAGCAATAACCCTTAGGGCCCCATTTTGTAGAATATCAGCAAGCTCATCAAATAGTAGAGCAGTTCGCCAACCCCATCCTTTAGGAGCTTTGGGTAAAAGAGTGCCTGTTTGTTTAAAGCTTCCAAACACCAACATTTCCCTCTTGGATGGGCAAGTCAACTAAATGTGCAAGGCAGAACAAACCCAGAATCATTAACCAAAATGATAAAATATCATGAAACATCCAAATTATTGAACCAGTAAGTCATTACGGTTATTACCTGATACCGTGCAGTCACCTTTTCACGCGAGTCAACATACATATGTACCTGATAATAAATTTCAATGATGAGTCATGCAGTAAGGTCTAACATCTAATCTAAGATTTACAATGAAAGTTATTAGCAATCAGCTAGCAAGTATGTATGTCAGGACATGTGATCAATTATTATTTATAAAAAGAAGAAAAAAAGGTCCCTTACATGGTAGCAAGGCCATTAAAATATTTCTAGTACTAAAAGAAACTATTTCCAACTTAAAGCATAACATAATTCCGAGATCTTAGGCCCAAATTATTTAAATATATGAAAAGCAGTCCTTCTAACCTTCCTGTGTACATCGGCAATTTCTGCCTTCCGACGGTGAAGAAACAACCCTGCACCAGCATTCAAAATAAGCTCTCAAATAGACAAGATTTTTCTATTTACTACTACGACTACAATTACAACTACAACTGATATGAGTTCACATCCCAAATATGAAAATTTTGAAGTATTATAACATTACCAAGGGTGCGCCGTCCCTGGGGGTCTTCATCATTAAAAGCCTGTACACTGACCTGAAGATTCAAACAAATAAAATCTTTTCAAACCAAGACACTGAAGATCACATTAGATGAATATAATGCTTAAATTGATGTCCTTGTTACCTTCCATAAAGAACCGGCATAGAAAACTTCTGGAGAATGCTTGACCTGGCCATCACCAAGCCTGTGCACTTCCTCAAAACTCACACTGCAAAATCAACAGAAATTTCCAGAACATTTAAATAAATTGATGAAGCTTGGTACCCACAAATTTGGGAACCTTATAGAGAAATAAACTTAATTGCAGTTTTAGTCCCCTATGTTTACTAATTCACGAAATCGATCCCGCTATTTTAAAAGTCGACAGTTTTTGTCCCTCTCTCAGATTTTTGAACTTAAAAATGCCGATCTAACTTCCTTTAAATAACGTGGCATATGATACGATAATGTAGAATGATTAACACTCGTGAAACCGTAATAAAACTCTTTAAAAACTTAACATTTAAATTCGGAAAATTTTAATTTTTGTAATTTAATTAATCTCATATGAATAATTGATACATCTAAATAGTTATATATCATGAAATCGTATGACACATCATTTAAAATATGTCAAATCATCATTTTTAAGTTCAAAAATTTGTGGAAGGGACTAAAACTGTCAATTTTTTAAGTTGTCATGTGGGCTGGTTTTGTGCCCCAGCTCGCAAATAAAAAATAAGTATCCTGAGGTGAATGTGCGAGCTGGGGCACAAAACCAGCCAACATGACAAAACCAGCCCACATGACAACTATCAATATACATACCATATTTACTTTAACAATTATTATTAGTTGCAAAGTGGTTGACCTACCCAAAGCGAAAAGGGGGGAAATGGCTTAAAGGTGTTTTCAAATCCAATGATATAGAAGAACTGTTGTCATTTTCCCATTCTATACCAACGGTATGTTCCGGTGTCTCTAACATTTGTACAGGAATGCCACCAGTACTTGCACCCCCAGCAGTACTTTGCAAGCTCATTTCATGTCCCCTTTGTGTTAGCTCTGTATGTACATTTGAAACACTACTCCCTCCTTGGCTTAGCCCAACTAAAGCTGTCAATCCATCTCCAGACAGGTCTCCATTGTGATCAGCGCGTGTCTCTGAATCATCATTGGCTGCGGATTGAAGGTAGTTTCTATTGCCAACGCCAAATGGTACACGAGAAAAGACAAATCGTGTAGGAGGTGAAGCCGCTGCAGGAACAAATGTAGTTCCACGGCCAATACCTGCAAGCCCATCAATAGCATTAGCACCTCTAACATGCACTCGTACAGGTCTAAAAGGGCCATTTCTTTCGCCTGTAGAAGATTCAGCAACATATATTCCTACACCACCAGGCATATTGTTATGGTTGTATTCTTGCATGTAAGACCCAGTGGTAGTAGATCCATGTAAAAATGCAAACTGCTTATGACAAGTACAAGACATAGTCATAAGGGAACACCCTCTGCATGTATCGGCAGCAATCTCTTGTACCCTCTGACTAAGAAGCATCTGAAAAAGCAAAAAAGAAAAACACCAAAGTAATAATGTCAACAACAATTCACAACCAATATTTTCCGTCCCATGAAAAGTAATTTATATACCGAGTACTATGACCTGTTTTAGAGGAATATTAATGAAAAGTGTAACGTGTTATTGGACAAAATTAGTTTTGTTTTAGGGGAAAACGAAAGATTGCAACGTTAAATTTATAAGCTTTTTTTTAGATGCCAAATGCAAAACTAACTTCAAAAGTCAAATTAATCTCAGTCCAACCTGCAGCCAAAGACCATCATTTATAGCTTTGCAAGGGAATCCTAACTCTTCAAGCTGCTTTCTGACAGTTAGAAGTGCATCAAAAGACATATTGCAATATAAAAGTGAGCCCCCTTCAAATATATTAAGAAATACATCATATTGGTCTCCATGAGCTCCATAGTTTCCTCTGTAATGAGCTTTGACCTGTCTTCTGCCAACAGGGCCACCGCATGAAAGCAAAGGTGTTCCATATCTTCCCCACTCACTGGATGTGAGCTCATTACAAGAACTCGAAGAAAAACAATGTCTTGATTGATCCCTGACCAACCTATTGTTGTTATCCGAATGATAGCAAGATCCTTCCTCAGATGGCCCTTCAATGCCCACTCCAGTTGTTGCTCCAGCACCAAGAGGCACCTCAGCATAACATGATGTTCTCACCCCATCTGTACCAGACAATGAAGGCCCTTCTATGTCACATGGATATCTTGGATTCAAGTTTGCTGAACTGACATATGAAGCAAGTTGAACGCGTTGATTGGAATCAGAAACCTCATTTTTTAAGTCTATTACCGAGTCTGCAAGTTCAACTAGAAGATTTGGTGCGCTAGGGTCCTTTGGACTACTTTTAAGACTCATTTTCCCCAAGTCAGTTTCCAACCTCTTGTTAGTGCAGCTATCAGTTATACCTTTTCCCTTAGTGTTATCAGAATCAGAATGAATGCCAGTTGCAGACTCAGAACCAGGAATTCCATGTGCAGGATGTTCAACCTTGCAGTGAGCACTTTTTGCTAGGAATGTGTGCAAAGCCAATTCAAACCTTTTCATGAAGCATTATAAAAGTGTTATGCAGTTTGCAAAATTTAATCTGATAACCACAACAAACAAAACTGAAATAAAGGCCTAGGAGCAACTTACCGCTTCTCTTCACAGGGTATCCACAGGTCATTAGAGGTCAGTAAAGCATGTAATGTATGAGATGAAAGTTTAGGAAGCACCTGCAACAAGAAAATGTTGCTTAATCAAATACAATATTTGTCTATTCATAAGAAACACATAATCAAGAACCAGAACAGCCAAAAACCACCATATGCAAGCCGCAAACTTTGTTTTCCTCATTACCTCTTTCAATTCCATGCCACCACTTTGACAAAGGTAGCCCCAACAAGCAGTTCTAACACGCTCCCCATGAATGCCATAATCTTGGTTCTCCGCAAACACCTAGCTTACACTCACGCACCATCAATAACTGGCCAAAACATTTATACAATATTATTTAAATTTGACATGAGGCTATAGAAGCATCTGGATTTTTTAACCTGATAAGCCAAGAAGTTTGAGGTCCACAGCTCAGATATTATGAAATCCGTACATATAGCACATAAATCCTACACGGATGTATTGATACGCCAAATAAAAAACATTATAAAATCTGAAAATCATGCTAAAATAATAGTAAAACATATAAATGATAACAACTTTACGAGGTTTAAAATGACTTCAATATTTCATGGGTTTGAAGTCATTAATGTAAACAACATACCTGAAGGTCGAGAAATGAAGCAGCAGCAAGGACACGAAATGCATTATTATCATTAAGTTTAGGGTGGTTCCCATATAGATATGCTAAAGCAATTGCAATAGCCTCGTCATTAACATTCTTATCATCAATATTCAGGGTCACAATAGGAGCACTAGCTTCTTTCCATGGACCATGAAGCATGTTCCTGAATCATATACATTAGATAAAAAATAGTAAGATTTCAGACCAACAAAATAAATATTTCCCTACAGGAGCATTCTTCAAAGAGATGCCCGCCTTTTTTCCAATCTTAATTAATTATACAACCATATCAAAGCACCAAAGCTCTAATATCAAACACTGTTAAACAAATTTACTCCTCGGTTTCAATTTTGGGGTAGCCAAAATCAATTATAGAGGGGTAAAATTGATTTTGTCATGTTTAGATTTCATTGAGTATAATTGATTCTACCTCCATAATTAATATTAACTAGAAATTATGATTTGTAACTTTTGAGTCTAAAACTTAAATTTATTACTGAGGTTACTTTTAACTAAATATTTTCAAACAGAAACCACTTTAGACTCAAGTCACTTTTAACTAAAATCAATTTTACAAAATCAATTCTTTCAAAATTAGTTTTAGTCCCTGCTAAACCAAACACACACAAACGCCTAGTTTCAATTCCCCTTAAACTTTAACACTTCACCGAAACTATACACAGCACAAAGATACAGATACCGATTAAACTATTGAGGCGACTATAGATTAACCAAACTTCAATAATTTTTAGAGAATGAAATAAAATTTTACAGGAGTATATTAACAAAATGAAATAACAGGGCAAAAATGAGGGGGTAATTGTAATTGCAATTATTATGACCTGAAATATGAACTGCGGGAGAGGATGAGACGGTGGAGGCGATAAGTGGAGCCCATTGCATCGACGACGATATCGGAGAAAGAGCCCGAATTGAAACCTTCAATTTGAACATGTTCGCAGAGAGAAGCGAGGTTGCAATCGAGAGCACGCAATTCTGCGGTAGTTTGATCATTTTCGGAATGCTGCGATGGAGGTTTGGGAATGGAATGTTGTTGATATGGTGGAGCGTGAGGGTTGTTTGGATACTGAGGGTCCTCCATTAATTAATCACAGAATGCACCGTAACTTAGCGTAGCACATCAAAAACACACTCTCCTTCTCATTCCATCAATCATATAATAAGATTCATAACGGTAACGAGATCGAAATAATTACAATCATAATCGCACTCGCACCACTTCCTCTGTAAGTCTCCGATAATTCACTGCCGTTGGCTATTAACAGAACTCAGAAACGCAGCGTTTCAATTCAACTTTGTCGCAACCAAGGGCGGTATAGGCTGACCCGAGGCCTAAATTTGGCTTCAAGCCCTTGACTGTGTGCTAAACTTGCTTTTTAAACAGCGTTAATTAAAAATAGTTACATATATCTTTTAAATATACTAATGAAATGAAATGAAGATATTTAATTTGACATCTCAGTAAAATTTGCATTATTCATTATTCTATTTTAATTCTATTTTATAATAATATATTTAAATATATTAAAGAATATTTAAATATGTCAAAGAACATTAATATATATATATAAATTACTAAAAGTTTTATGTCTAATCAAATTTTAATATAATAATTATAGTAATAATTAAAAATATTATTTAAGTTTTTTTAAATAGATCAGTTTAATATACATAGCATGTAAGTGTGACAATTTTAATTAAATAATTTTTTTTAAAGTCTTACTTTTATTTATTAAAATAAAAATCTGATAAATTTAATATAGACTAGTTCGTAGATCTCTAACGATAAATTTTGTCAAATGATTGCAATAATAATAATTTAAAATTAAAATTGAAAATAGGAATTTCTGCCAGTTTTTTTTACGAATTATATTTGATTTTTTTTCAAATGCATGAACTTCATATATTAATCTAAGTTTTACTCTTTTTTTAAATAGAAAACGTTGTTATCTAAAGAAGTTTTACTTGTCTGATCATGCATCATGAATGATTATTTTAAAAATTTCACAACATAAAAACTCACAGGTTCAGTTAATGACTAAATTAATTTTTTTAAATGATAAGTTTAATATAATTACATTAATATATAATTACATTATAATTAATTATTTATTTGAGTTTAATATAATTACTATGTATGTGTTGTCATTTTAAAAAATGACGATATTGGTTAAATTATATAATTTAAAATAATAAGTTTAATACCTACTTAACACAGTACTTAATCTAAAATTTATAAATTAAATTGCTGAAGTTGGATTAAATTTTTTGCATAAACCAACACATTCATTTGTGTAAGGGTACAAAGACTAATCATTTAAGGTAATTAATATTTAATTTTGAAGGTTTGAGCTATTCCAACATATATTTTTCCATCAACATTAATCAAGGATTAAATCACCGATCAAATAATTAAAAAACTCAAACATCTATCATCTGGGTCGCAATATATTGGAGAGTTAGATTATTCTTATTATTATTATTATTATTAATTATAATAATGTAATTATCTATTAATTTCATTTATTTTTGTTATCGAGTTATATGTTTGACCCGACAAATATCTATGATTGAAAGTCACGCGTTTTCTTCCTAAAATAAACATATTTATTGATTCAAATAGAAAATAACGTTTAATGTAAAAGAAAAATCTATTTATTACATAAACTAAGTCCAAGTAGTTTAAAAAAATTATTTAATTAAAAATATCATATTTTAAATTCATCGCAAAAGTGTTTTAAGTTGATCTATAGTTAAACATAAAAATTATAATAATATTATAATTTTTTAGAATATGTTAGGTTCAATTGATTTTAATATTTTTAAAAAGATTGTGGTATATATGACAAGGCCTTCTTGCAAATTGACTTAAAAATATTAATATCATTTTGGAGCATATAAAAAGTTCATATCAAACCTCTTAAAATGAAGGTTCATATTAAACACTCGTATTTTAGACAGCTCAGCACAATGTAATTTATTTTCACTTTCATATTACTTATTCTCATATTTTATGCAACTTTTGGAGGTTGTAGACAAAGAGCCATAATATGAAAAAATGTTGCCTTGAAACAATTTGTGAAAAAAATGTTGTCAACATTACAAATCTTGTAGCTACATCTGCATATTTATTCACTGACTCAAAATCAAGTCTCTCAACAAAATGTATCAATTGATAATCAAAGTTTTATGGCTTATAATAGTAATTTTTATCAAACATTTTGTCTCCAACAAAATGTGGTCCTAGATGGGAGAATCAAACTTACCATCAAAAGTGCGTTTGGTTTTCGAGTGAAGTTGGGAAGAGAGAAATAGGTGAAAGAGTATGAAAAGAGAGAAATTGAAAAATAAGGTAGATTTGAGGATTGATTGGTATAAGAGATTAAGAAGAGAAATAGATTAATTTTATGAATTGACAATTAAGTCTCTATCTAAGAAATTAATATTTCTCTTGACAAATTTATTTTGTGTTAACTAATTAACAACTAAATTTTGTTATAAGAACTTCTAAACCTACATTTTTGCTACTAATTCAGGTAAAAAGTTAACAATCATGAAACATTTAAATTTATTAATTGCTATTAATTATCGTAAGAGAGTAAACAAAGGAAAACGTAAGTCTTTAAGCCTTCAGAATTTTAATAGAATATGTGAGTATAGTGTGAGCAATATTGGAAGGAGGAAGTCAGTTTTCATCGCTCTTACTTTCTTCACATGTGGCTCTTACTTTCTTCACATGTGGACATAAATGAAAAACATCTTGAAACCCAACAAATTTATTCTCTCATCTCTGTTTCACTCATGTGCCAATCAAATGATCGAGCTCATTTCTCCTCTCTATCCTATACTTCACTCATTCCAATCACACGAAGTGATCATAAATATCATCATACACTCACATACGATGTTCTGAATTCAAATCTGAAATAAAACATTCAACCTAAGAATTTCAATGTTTATCAATTGAGTTACAAAAACGTTCTGGTAGACTTTTACTTCTTGAGAATGTTGTGGTTATACTTTGCTTATTTTGGATTACCTTAAAAACACGATGCTTTAAATACCTCACTCTATTTTATCCCCCATCAATTGAATTTACATATTTGGTACACTTTCTATATCAATTGAAATTTACCCTGCAAAAAACCATCTCCAAAACCTCTGCTGCAAGTTATCAACATTGGTTACACACACATTTACCCCCATTGGCTGGTGAACGAAAGATTGTCCTCCAAATCCAATTGCTCCAACCTCTAGCTTCGTGTACTGGGCATGATCTTCTTGTTGCACTTCAAAAGAGTGTATGTTCGAATCAGAATTCCTCTCCAAGTAAGCAACTTCCTACTTCCTGTATCTCTTTTGCATTATACATATTTTCATCCCGTAAATTTTTCTTAAATCATATATGTACTGAATACTACCCGGTATATTTTAATATACTAGATTTCACTTTCAAAAGTCATGCTATGCATTTTCCACTTGCTTCAATCTGGATTTATATTTTCAAGTTGCACTGTTATAGAAATTTCTGGTCCAACATTGAACCTACCATGTAAAAAACAAATGTTGGAATTAAATTCCCGTCCAATTTGCTGCAGCATATTCCATTTACATATAGTTGCTAACTTGCCATAATTTTTTATAAAGTTAAGACTTAAGAAGAACTGCAAATACTTTGTTTTGCAAAGTGTGATGGTTACAGAAATTTATGCTAAACTCAGAAGAATTTCGAGTCACATAATTGCAATTTGAACTGACTTTCAAAATTTCAAATTTTACATTGCATGGAGTACGAATTTCCCCTACATAATATTACCTACTCCAAATAATCCCTAGAACTTCCTATAAGATCATGTACAACGTAGACATGTCCCTTGGTGAGATATGTTGAAACTTACATGAACATATAAACGTTTAAAACAAAGAAAAATTTATAAAGAGAAACCTGACACCAGGTTCAGTCAGTAGTAGTGACAAGCACTCTTCACTATGGACATCAACTCCAACTTTTTGATTTTAATGGAAATGATGCACTGAATTTTCAAAGTCCACTGATGGTTGGAATGACTGTTTCTTCACTATGGACATTCTTTGTGGGACTTGATAAAATATCACTCATCTCAGATATCACCAATTATGGCACATTTTGATCTTGTTCTATTATAGAGCACAACGCCATCTCAACATCAGTAAGTAGTTGCCCGGCATAGAGTTGAAGCTGCTTCTTTTTTACTACTACTACTTTCTCTTCATGTGATATTATTTCTTCCTGCAATTCCTACAAAACAATATGTGTACCCCTTTAGATATGGCATATATCAAACACAATTATACACACAACAGCTAACGAAAAGAATATGTACAAAATTATCAATTTCAATTAACATGTGCATGGTTCAACAAGAACAATGAGATATTTTAGTTTATATATTTTGGTGCGTATAAGTTTTTCTTTGCTGTGCAAGCTGATATTCTTACTTGTATTGACATGGGAACAACATTGGCACTAAAATCGTCCAAATCTTCAAAATAGGATTCTAGTAGAAAACAGAAGTTATTGGCATCAGCTTGATCCTCAAAAGCAACAGTATAGGAATCATCACTCTGTTCCGGTTCCTTAGAGGTGAACTTTAAGCTATAGAGACCTTTTGGTCCTTCTCCGTCGGAGCCTCTTTCCATGAGAATAACCTTCACAAAGAGATATGATTTCATGGTCAGATGCAAATGGATACACATAGAGGCACAAATATTTACTAGTGCTTCATTAACCAAATACACGTCTATTTCCCATGAATCTAATGCAGCCAAAATAATTCTGAAGTGTATTTCAAGAAAAGGTCCTACAGTCTATGATACTTGGCTTTATTGAATACTTGGCTTTGTTGAAGTTTTTAAGGATTGAACTATATATAGTTGATACAACTAGAAAATTTTATAGGGCCACAGCTTTAAGAAAGGATAAACAACAATTGTGTAGTATTTTTGGGTAGTCAAATCCTTAATAGTCATGCTACTGAAAAATAGGTAAACAAAAAGAATTATCTTCCACACAGCCACATACTAGAACATAACGTAGGTTCAGCCACCACATATCAGTCCTAGTGTTAGCTTGTTTAACTTTGACTTTGTTAGCCCCTGAGTTTTTTTTAGTAAATCCATGTCCTGAACTGTCGTTTATACCATGCACATTATCCTTTTCCAAAATTGGGCCAGTGTCCTGGTTTCCTTTCACAAAACCCTGAGAGTTTTGTGTCCTCAATTCTCTTGAATCTCTTGACTGTGTAACTTCAGGTGAAGACATCCCAACACTAATCTCCTTGAAACCACCTAAACATATAGAAAATGACTCAAATTGTGCTAAATTTCTCCCAATCAAACCTATTTTCACAGACAAACAGTAAAATCCACCCAGAAAAAGCTTTGTAATTTCCTTGCTCTTTTTATTTCAATGGAAATTTTAAACTGCAAATCTAAATAAAGTTTTACTGCCATAACTTTGATATATAATGAAATTGGAGCAATGGTGCAAAAAGAAACAGCAAAACTTGAAAATGAAAAGGCGATTCAAAATGTTTAACTAAATAACTCCAACAGACTATAAGTGATACGAGTTCAAATAAATAAATAACAATAGAAATGAAAAGCCATTCGTAAGTTATGCATTGAACACATTACCACTGTCTATGCTCTTGGTCTCAAATCCATCTTTTGTTTTCATATTTGGTGTTTCCATCTTTTCTTCCAAATTCTCATGTTTTAGATTCTCTATGGACTCGATAAATTTTCCTCCACTTTCATCCGAAGGAACACCAGAAGTATTTTTTAATATCACATCTTGTTGATTCACTTGCTTATCCTCATGTAACTTTCCTGCAGGATCAGTGCCATCATCAATTCCATAATCTTGAGTTTTTACACTAGATACCCTACGACCTTGGGTCCCTGAAAAGCCCTTAGGACTTTTCATACCCTTAGTTGAAGGGCTTTTAAATTTAGACCTTTTCTTAAACACCAATGCCTCTTTTCCCTTATTCACATTCACATCACCATCACCAGCAGAATTTCCACCACCATTTAATCGCAACGCTGCTGAACTGTCCTTGCTACTGTTTATCTTATCCTGCAGCTTCAATAAGCGCGCGTTAATCTCTTTCTCAATACCAATTTCTACATCAGTTTCAGGATCCCCATCCTCTTCCTCTTCCCCTTTCTTCTCTAACTCAATTCTCCGAACTTCCCTCGCCATTAACTTAATTTCCTCTACTTTCTTTTCAATTCCAACTTGACCCTCCAAATTGTTCCCATTCTTGAACAAAATGTTCATCTTTTCCCTTTCACTTACATCTAAATCCTCATTTTTCTTGTTAGAATGTTGATTTCCTAAATTCCAAAAGTAACAAACCGTTTGAAACACAAAAGCCCCAATCAAATACATACCACCGTATTTGAAGATGTTCTTGGCAGAAACATTGCCAAAAACGCCATTGTTTTTGGCTGTGTCCACAGAGACTTGTAAATCTTCCAATTCACCAGTTTCTTCAACAGTACCGTTGACATTTTCGCCGTGCGTGTCTTCGGCGGGAACATTAACACGGAGGTCATGCTCTTGAGGAGGGGAAACGATGTTCTGTAATGGCGGTGGTTGTAGACGAATAGAAGGGATTGGTGGAGAGGATTTAATTAGGGTTTTGAGAATTTTTGGTCGTAGATAATTTTTCCTATGACTAGTTTTTGAAGAGAATGTAATCAAAGTGTTTCGTCTCGTAGGGGAAGGTGCGTGGAAGGAGAAGACAGAGCAATGCGCACTCGTCATTGCTGCAATGCAAACATTGCACATTTGCAACGACGAGAAGAAGCAGTTCCGTATTTGGTGGGCCGAATTAGTTTTGTTGTAGCCCAATTTACTTCCGGAGCTTCCTAGGGAGAAAAGTATTAATTACACCTCAAACATTAAAATTGTACCCACTACAATGCAAAAAGATGTAAATATGCATGGAAAAATGTAGTAGTTTTTATTGGATGATAATTTGAAGTTTGAACTTGTGTTTACAATATCGATTAAACTCATGCAAAAATTACTCTTTTTAAGTATTCAAATTATTTTTCTTTAATAATTTTTGCATTTGTAATAAAGATAACTTTATGGTCACCGTAGTTTAAATAAATAAAAATTATAGAAAAGATAAAATAAACTATAAAGATAAATGTTACATTAGTGACTATCAAAATCATCTAAAACGTCTAATATCAATATAAGAAAATACTATATTATGAAAATTATAATATTATTATTTAAAATTTGGTATTTTTATTTTAATTAAGGATTAAATGATAATATATTTTGTTGGTTATTTATTAAAAAAACTGCAAAAAAAGAAAACTACATAAAAAAAATCCATGTAAAAAACTAAAAAAAAAATAAGCACACAAAAAAATTGCACAAAAAAAACATATTATACGATAAAAAGCGAAACTGAAACAGAATTGTCATCTACATAATTAATTTCTAAAAGAAAAACATTAACGGGACAACAATGTAATTACACAACAAAAATTTGTAGTTTCAATAAAATTACATAAGTGATAAATATAAAAATTGTGGAATAAATATTTGTTGGCCTTTTACTTTTTTTTTATTTCAATTTTAAACACTATTAAAAAATATGGGACAATATTTATCAGTGATAAATATAAAAAAATTATAGTTTCAATAAAATTATACAAGTATTAAATATAAAAAACGACAAGGTAAATATTTGTTGATTTTTATTTTCACATTTCTTCTAATCTCAAACACTTAGAACAAATATTTATCATTGATAAATATAAAAAATTACACGGGACAAATATTGTCAATGATAAATATAAGCACAATGATGAATATAAACAAACTATTGGATAAATATTTTTCTTTAATACAAAAAAAAAATATAGTCAGTGATAAGTATAAAAATTACTGAATAAATATTCGCCACTACTAAATAAAAACCATGTGACAAATATTTATCATCGATAAATATTAAAAAAAGTACGAGATAATTCCTTGACATTGATAAAAATAAAAAATATTTGCTAATGATGAATAAAATAAAAAAATTATTTAAAAACTACACTAAATAAGTGAAGTCACATCAACGACTATCATCTGCGCAATAGCACGAGTTTCTTGTTAGCTTTTACGACAAAAAAATAAGAATAGTAAAGATGTTATTTAAGTTTTACGACTATTATATTTAAAAACAACTATTGTAAAATTGTAAAAGTTATCTTTATAGTATAAATTTTTAATAAAAAATACTATAAATTTATTGTATTATTTTTTTAACTAATTTTTAGTTGATTTTTTAAAATAATTATAATAATCTCTTGGTATCAAAATAATTGTCCTATTTGTTAAAAAAATAGTTAAAAAATAATTGATTTTTTCAATTTTTTAATGCACTTCATTTTTAATTATATAATTTAATTAACATTTCTTCTGTTTTATAATAAGTGTCATTTTAACAAAAAAACTATTTAAAAATAAATATTATTCACAATTTTTAATATAATTTTATTTATTTTTTACTTGCACTATCATTAATTAATTATTATATACACAACTTTCAAAACATATTATACTTTGCATTGAGAATTCCACCAATAATTAAGATGGACATTTAGTAAAATAATTTATCTCGTTTCTTTTAATTATTATATGTCATAGTATGTGTGCAAAAATCTTAATTATTTTTAATATAATATTTTTTATTATACATTGATAATATTGATAATGCATTAATATCTAATAAGAATAATTTTATTAATAATAATATTTTTAATACATGTAAAATAATTTAAATGACTTAATTATTTTGAGACATAATTTAAAAAAAAAAACAAAAAAGATATTTTTGTCAATTGGTGTGTAAAAGTAGGGGTACACTAGTAACTAAAGAGATACGATTAACAATTTTTCACATGGATCAATGGGCCAATCTTTTGATAGGTTTGTTGGCTAGCGTATTCAAATTCAAATAACATAATAATCGCTTCGATTCGACGGTTAGCCACTTTGGTAAGCGTGACCACTAGCTATCTCTAACAGACAAACAAACAAACACATTGCTCGCGCATGGCGTCAAATCCAAACGCCTTCATCTCCGCCACTCCAATTGTAACCGCCGCCGAGTTCCATGAAAAAATGCCTCTATCAAGTTCCGTTCCTATCAGAGCTCCTCTTACTCTTGATGATTCCGAAACTGATTTTTCAAGTGACGCCACACTTTCCGATACTGCCTCAAACTCTGACCTAGAACCCGAACCACATTATGCCTCTCAACAAGATGAAGAAGAAGGAGAAGAGTGTTTTGAACTTGACGATCTTTCCCCTCTCTTGCAAGTGCCTTTGCGTGTTACTCCATTCGCTCATTTATCTACTAACGACGACGAGAAAGATGAAGATGAAGATGAAGACGAAGATAATGAAATGTTAAGTGATGTGAGAATACCGGGGAACATTGTCGTCGCACCGAGAATTAAGACGATGAACGTTGAAGAAGAAAGTTCCGAGAATTTACACGCAAACGAGTTGACATTTTTGGAGAATACATGTTCCGGTGTTTCCATTGATGAGGAAATGCGTGGTAATGGATTAAGAGTAGCTTGTGATGGGTGCTCTACAGCAACTGATTCGGACGCTATGTCGCAGTGTTCACAAGACAGTTTGAACAATGAGGAATTTGAGAAGGTAAAAGTTGCTTTAAATGAATTAGAAAAAATTGATATGAAACTATATGGTTTAGATAGAAATGGTGAAATAATTAGGGTTGATTTGATTGCGAATGATGATGCTGTAATGCAAAGGAATTGGGAAGTGGACAACAACACTGGTACCATTGATACGGTGGAAGAAATTTCAAATACTTGTTTATTGGAATCAAATGCTGAGGACTATAATGAAACCATGATGCCACAGCGGAATATAAGTGTTGATGATTTAGGTGAACAGAGTCCCCAGACAGGTGAAAATATTGAAGATAGCAGCACAACACTGGCTTCAAAGGCTATATTACATGATTCTTCTGCTGATATGGTGGAAGAAATTTCAAACACTGGCTTATTGGAGTTCAACGATGAGGGTTTTACAGACAGCATGATGCTGGAGGAGAATACAATTGTTGAATTCTTAGAATTCTTAGAAGAAAAGAATCCCCATTCAGGTGAATCTCTATCAGATGCCTTAGCTGAAAATACTGAATATATTACTAAAACAACTCAAATTAATGCAGCTAATGGAAGTCAAGGTGTTGCTGCTTCTCATCAAGAAAGTGAGAGTGAGAAACTGGAAAGCATAACTGACTCTGTAATTGACTCAAAAGCTATGCTGCATGATTCTGCTGCTGGTTTTGAATGCAATGGTGATGCTTGTGAAGGTAACAAAATTCAGGGTGTTGAATATTCTGAACATTCTGATCCTGCACTACTTGAAAAGTGGGCATATTTGGAGAAGGGTTTGCCTGAAACTGTTTCAGGTGTTATTCAAGAAGATGGGCTGTTTTGTGATAACCATTCAAATGAAAACGTGGAAGCATTTGACTTCGGAGACACAGTAAATAAAGAGGCTACTATGGAGCTAAACATAGTAAGTCAAGAATCAAAAAGAGAAGGTTCAGCTTTGGATGAAGATGAGGAAGAGTTTCTGTCAGTTGGCCTTGAGCAGTTCAGGGAACAAATTGCAGCTCTCTCTACTCTTTTGAGTTCAAAAGGTTCTGGAAAGAACTCTCATGAAGAACAGACGGTCAGTAGTCCACATGGAAGAGTGAACATACCAAAGGATGATGTGAGAAGTCAACTATTTTATTTTGATAGTGGCGGTGAACCAGATTGCAACTCAGTTACAGTCACTTATGCTGATCAATCCAATGTTATTTTCCTCAAAGGTCCAGCTAGTTTCAATTTCTTACCAGATGACGATGCTCAAGCTGGGTTCCAACACATTATAAGTGAACAAGAAAAGGAAAAAATACAGAAGATACAGACCATAAGTGTGAAATTCTTGAGGCTTGTCCAGCGAATAAATTTATCTCTTGAAGATTCCTTGGTTTCAAAAGTTTTATGTAGGTTGGTTGCAGATATTGGAAGGCGCTCAAATCAAGAATTTGTCATTAGGTCAGCTAAAATATTAGCAAAAAAGCTTGAAGAAGATTTTCAGGATGATTTAGACTTTTCTTTGAACATTCTAGTTCTTGGTAAAAGTGGTGTAGGAAAGAGTGCAACAATTAATTCTATTTTTGGTGATACAATGGTCATGACAGATGCATTTGAACCTGCTACAACCTCTGTAAGAGAGGTATCTGGAACTATAGATGGAGTCAAGATCAGAATCATTGACACACCTGGTTTCAGGTCCCCTATGAAGGAGCAAGCTTTCAACAGAAAGATACTGTCATCGGTGAAGAGGTATATGAAAAAGTTTCCACTGGATGTCATTCTCTATGTTGATAGAGTAGATATCCAAACCACAGATCTAAATGATTTGCCAATGTTGAGGACAATCACAAGTTCTCTCGGTCCATCCATATGGCAACATGCGATTCTTACTCTCACTCATGCTGCTTCTACTCCTTCGGATGGTCCAACAGGATCCCCTCTGAACTACGAAGTATTTGTTGCTCAAAAATCTTATCTTGTTCAACAATCAATCATCAAAGCAGTTGGTAACCTGTGTAAATTGAGCCCAAGTTTCATGTTTCCAGTGTCTCTTATAGAGAACCATCCATTATGTGGTAAAAATATATCTGGGGACAGTGTAATTCCCAATGGAGTTAGATGGAGAAGCCAATTATTAGCTTTGTGTTTCTCTCTGAAGATCCTATCTCAAGTGTCTTCTGTTTCAGTACCTTGTACTCTTTTTGATCATTGGAAACAATTTTTTTTCCAGGACCATTCCCAGTCTATGTGCCATCTATGTTCTTGTTTGTTGCAGTCTCCTGCTCATCATCTAAAATTCTCTGCCAATTGGAATTGACTTGGATATTCACTTGGCAGATATTTTTAATGGATACGGAAGTTTCATGAATGATTATTGAAGGGCCCTCAAAAGAAAGTGGTGAGAAGAGGTTAAAAGATTATGGCACTGTTGCACACCAAGAACAATAGTCCTGAGGAGAAGTTTCATTGTTCCTGTTTATTTCAATTCTCATCTCACCTTTTGGTGATGTCATGACTCATGACTGGCACCATGATCTAAAGTGCACATTGTTAATATTGCAAATAATTTGGTGCATATTATGTAGCTTTGTTGCTGGTTTTAAAAATGAAATAGTTCTAAATTGTCTTTTTGAAATGCCGTCAAGTTTCCAATAACCCCGAGCATTTTAAGAAGAAAAATATTTTTGATGAATATTCTAAATTTAGCGTTTTTGGCACATGGAAAATATTTAGGCTAATAAGACAACATACGCTGAGCTGGCAAAATAAACTTCTACAAACCAAAAATCAAATATTTAGTTAAAAAAAATAAAGATTTAACAAAATTTAATTTTTATGCTGGCGTAAAAAATTTCTATTGTTAAAACAGATCACAGATATATATGATTTTAAAAGTAATTATCCTAAAAATTAAATATATATGATTTTAAAAGTAATTATACTAAAAATTAAATATTCATGACATTTATAATTGATTGGCATTATAAAAAAAAACTCTATACATTTGCAATAACCTCGTGCATATTTAGAAGAAAAATACATTTTATGAATACTCCAAATTTACTGACCCCATTTCTCAGTCATTGTATTTTTCTTGTGCTATCTCGTCAAGTCATTCGTTGACATTATTTTTGTGCTAGTATACTATGCGCACACCTGATAACAATTAGAAAATAAATTTTTTCCCAAAAGAAAAAACACTTAAATTATCACGGTAACAATATTAAATTTTCAAAACAGAAGTCCCCTTGATAAAATTCCATTGCAAACCCACCTTCAAATTAATTAATTAATAATACATGAGCAACCCTCCAGGTTTGCATTTCCACCAGTGTAAGCGGTATACAAGTTTCCCATAAAATTATCCCCATCTAATCATACAAAGGTAAATTTGAGATCAACCGATACATTAAACTCCTAACCTTGCCAGGCATTAGGATTCGATATATTGTTGGTTAAATTCAATTAAGCAAACGAGTACAAGATCTGCAGCATAACCAATCATCACAACAGATAGAACATAATGTTGATGAATTTACAGGCTAGGGTATCCAAATAAAGACAGGGTCCCCCAACTTGCTGTAGCATGGCAAATTCATGTTACAAACAGACACTCATGTTAGGAGTTATTGAGTTAAATATTCTGTATCAGCGAATCAATCTGAGCACATGAATTAGGTGAAGGCTGTTGCAATATTTCGGGTTCTTCCAATTCCTGATTTTGGATATGTATATCCTGTCAAAAAGTCACTGAAAACATCAATGCAGTAAAAACCAAAAACCTGAAAACAACTAAACCCTTGTACTTTGGAAAGAGAATTGGTTTGCTATTAAAACTCAATACAATTTATCCAACAGGCCAGACATGGGAGTAGCTAAGATTTTGTCTATGATTATTTTTATAAGCAAATTCCAATTTTGAGTGTTCTGAAAATAAATGTCCAATAACAGAAACACAAATAATTATGTCTTACACTTCTATTTGAACCTAACACCTAAGTTCCTAATTTTCCATAGATGTGCATGCGCACATTCAAAGCAATTAATGTCCTACAAAATTTTGTCAGTTTTAGTTAGTTATTAACATTTTTTAAAAGAAGTAACAACTACTCCCAATTTTGATTGACTATTAATCAAAGATCAGAGTACGAATTCTGTGAAAAGCGATTGGTGGAAGGGACCCTGTAACCAACCAACCACAAAAATGTATCAGGAAGTAATCTCATTCTCATGGCAATGTCGGCAGAGGGATACACAAGTCAAAAAACAAAAAATCTGTTCGATAAGAATACCTATGTCGCTGTTCTCACCCCCTAAATTTCATTTTACAAACTTCCCTCAAGTTTCAAGCTCTCCTTTGAATTTCAATTCATACAGTGAGCATGGAAAAGGAAAGAAAGGACAATAAATTCAATACCTGGGTTTGTACAAGTGGTTGAGATTGTTGATCTTGGGCTAATGGATAAGCTTGTGGTTGAGACATTCTATAGTAGGGTTCTTTCAGATCAAGCTTACAAGATGACGTTTGAAGAATTCCTCCTTGTTCGGCACCAGGACCCCACATTTTAGCTAATACAAATTCAAAATTTTCTCATTAGCATGTACAACTCATGTTGTATAGCAATAAAAAATAGTATAGCAATAAAAAGAAAAAAAAAGATACAAATACCAACCAGACAATGTTAAATATATTGTATAACTCTGTGCATTGTGGGCAATCAAGTGAAGCCTGCCAGTAATTTCTTGCCCTGCCATGACATAAATTGGCTGAGAAAGAACACAGCGTAACTGGTACCAATGGGTTGTGGGTGAACCAGGAGCAGTGGTGAGCCACCTTTGCACAGTACTGTAGATTTGGAACAATTGAATCAAATGACAAGATAGGAACAACAAACAAAACCTAGATGAATAAAAACTGGTTAGACCTTATCAATAAAAAGGAATGTTTACCTTCCATTGAACAGTACATCAAACCAACATGCCAACCCATGTACTCTGGAGCCCACAGAGGCAATGAATCTCAGAGGAATGTCAATTTCATACAGCTCTTCTTCCTACAGAACAAAGAGTGATAGGGTCAAAATTCGTTGGCAATTTTATTTCAAGCAATTGAAATAAAAACATAAGGAATAAATACAATCAAGTCTACAACCAATAGAACATTTGTACAAAATGATACATAACCAGAAAAAAGCTTGGATTTTTAATAAGTTTTGACGAAATACTCTTCCAGAGAACAACTCAATAATACAATGATTATCAGATGACAGGGTCTTACATAAAAAAAGTTACAATAAGGAAGTCAGTTGTATTTAAATAAATGCAATATATAATAAAACAAATCAGTTTGTTTGATAAAAAGGTGTAATTTATTAATGTCAACTGCCAAAAGGACAACTAGAAAATAAAACAATAAAAGTTGGTTCTTACCTTCATCTTGGTGAAGTCTAATACATGGAACATTGGGGGAGCTATTAACAACCTTGGATCAAAAGCATCCACCACAGGCTTTTTATGGAGGAAAAAATAAGTTAGTTATAAAATTTTAGTAACTAAAGTTTAATTTAATAGCAACATCAACACTATCAATAAATTTAGTAATTACATGTCAAAACCATTATAGTCATTGAGTAAATAATTGAAGTCTAAATATCTTACAATACTTCAATAGGCACAAGCACTTTAAGAAAATAAAAATGGATGATAAATTTAAATTTGATACATGTGCAATAGAATGAAAAAAAAGGCATCACATTTAATATTTTCTCATATCAAGGAGGGACTGGCACACATACAATCATATCATAGTAATTCCCAAATGAAGCCCACTCCCACAGAAAACCATAAGTAACCTTCCATAAATTTCTGAACAACAAGCTAGTCTGATACCTGAGAAAAATATCCTTGAAATGCAGTCCCATGTAAGGGTGTCAAATCAACGCCATAATAGTTTTGCTGCTGCCAGAACAGAGCCTGAACAATAGCAAATGAGTATCATAGAGAAAATAACAGTCAGAAAAGCAGAAAGATTAGTAGATCTGTAAAGGAATGCTATTCATGAAGCAATTCTAAAACAAGAACTATGAAATCAACATAAAATCAAAATGATTTACTACTTCTGTTAACATCCTTTCAGAGGAAGAAATTACAGTTTAATATCATTGAAATCCATTTGAAAAGACAATTGAATCAAATCTCATAAAGAGACACTTTAGGTTGTGGCTTCTTTGCAATCCTGAAAAAACATTGATAATGATAAGCTTTTTCATTTTAAACTGCTGCCAACTCCAGCAAGCAAATAAATCTTTTATAGATGTATGAGAAGTATGAGTTATTGAAAAAATACAAGTGTGGATGTCTCTGTATATATTATACAAGACATACAATTATGCAACACATTGGCATTTTCAACAAACAAATATTCATCACTAAATAAACACACACAAACAAATTAACTACACACCTTATTGGCAATTTCAATAAACAAATATTCATCAGTGAAAGGTGCCATGTGAATCCTACACCAGTAATAAATTCAAGGTTAGGAGAAGACAATAATTAGATAGTTACAAACATTGTGAAGGAAAAGTGCACAATTTGAAAGGCTTGCTTCTACTTTTTTTAAAGAAAAATCACTTTTAAATTGAAAAAAATAGGTTTAAAAATTGATGATAATTAAATGCTGATATACCATTGTGAAACAATATCATATATCATTTATAATAGGTAAGAACCTAGTCCTTGAAAAATAATATTTGGCTAAGGAAATTAAACAAAATGAAGGCTACATAAATGACAAGGTTCAACACATACTGGTTTTGGATATTATTGTGAACCACCACTGAAATTGCAATAGATGTTAAAATTAAAATTGTTGAATTGTCAATACCATTGGGGGTAAAAACCAAATTTAAATGGAAGTATGTCAATTTGAAAAGGCAGAAGTTATCTGACAATAACCTCCCTTGGTAGAATTATATAGTCATAATCATGTTAGTATTGCCATGCCCACGTGCAAGAAGCTCCAAGAAAAACAGAAAGGGAGCTAAATTTACCTTCCCACCCCAGGAAACATTTTCCCAGTAGGAGTGAGAAACCTATCTCTGGCAATGACATAAGACTCCAGCATTCTCTCATTAACTAACAAAGTGCCTGCATAACAACAGAGGGATTTTTCCAGCTTATAAAACACTAACATTTCAAAACTTTATGCAGCAACTTAACCTACAGTTCTACACTACAAAGCAGCAAAATAAAACTATTTGACAAGACAACATGGATATAGATATGTATATTACTTATAAATTGAATATTAGCACCTGTAGCCAGATTTATAATAAAAAGCAGAATATGAGCTTACCCATGGGCTCCGATATCAGAATATCTGCTTTCTCTGGCAACTCAACATCCTCAACTCTACCTTTAATCACCTAAACAAATAAAATTAATATGTAAAATAGTTGCCTGAATAATACGATAGATCAATAGCTAGCTAATGAACAATTATTATAATAGCAATAAAAAACTAGGAAACAGATCTCACTGTAATTCGTTGAGCCAGTTTTGGGTTCCCAGCTATAAGTTTACGTGCATACTCTGCCATTTCAGATGCTTCCACGGCATAAACATGTTTTGCACCAGCCTGAGACACCAAGAGTTTTCATTTAGTCTGAGGCAATGACACGATCATTTGCTACAACTACAACTAGGCTTATGCACAATTAAGGCATTGATCTACCTGAGCAGCAAATAATGACAAAATACCGCTACCAGCACCCACATCAACTACTACGCGGCCAGTAAAATCAGCACGGTTCTCCATAACCGCAGCATAATAGGTTCCTAAAACAATATCACGAATGAATTCATCAGGTAAGAGTAAAATAAATATGTAACAACTCAAAACGAAAAAATGAGAACCACTAGAATACAGCAAGGTATAACCTGTCCGCACATAGTCCTGCAACATATTTTGCTGATGAAGAAGTTGTCCATAATAATGAAAATACATTTTCGCAGAAGACGGCTCTATCTTTTCATCAAATTTGCTTTTAGAAGTTGTTAACGTTCCATTCGGTAAGTTTCCTGCTGGATTAAAAAATTCAATATATAGCTAAACTAATATCGTATTCGCTGATGAACAGTAAAGGGATCGTCCGTGCAGTAAAAAGGAATTTGTGAGAATAAGAAAAATGAACACTGAAATGTATAAAATATATGTAGCACACAAGTGTATCTGTTATCATGATTCAAGTTAAAAATGAAAATTTACAACCAAGAGAAATATTTGGCAGGAGACTGAACTGTCAAGACACCAACTTAAGTGCCAGCCACATGAAGGAAAGCGTCGGAAGGATATAAGACACCATAAATGCTACCCAGCAAAGTACTCGCAATGAGGTCTTATCTAATATAAGACATGCTGCAATCTCTAATTGCAGAAATTTCTTAGTCATTGAACAAAAAAAAATCACAACTTCCTTTCTCAAGCATAAATACCTGACAGCAAATAAGGTTTCACTATTATTTAAAAGCCTAACTTGCGATAGCCAAACAGACATCCAAAAACACATACGATCAGACATCCAATTTATATATAATCAGTGCACCAGAGAACAAAATTTGTTTAACCAACAGACATATTATAAACACGTTGAAGGATAAAGGTTTTAAGCAATGAGAAGATACTAAAGAAAAAACACAATGCTGCGCCACAGAAGCCATTCTACAATAAGATTTACAAAGTATCACCTTGAACATTGACTTCCTTTATCCATTGTTGGACTGCAGAATGGAATGCTTCGCAGTCCTCCTCATTTCTAAACTGGATAGTGACTCCCGTGGAATATGATGCCTGGTTCAAAAACACACTGTTAAAATGCTCAAGTATTCGGCAACAAACAAATGAATTACTCAACAACAATATTACAGAAGTTACTTTGAAAACTGAAAACCTCGCAGAAGCAAAAACATCAGTATAAGAGGGGTAAAAAAGAAGGGGGGGGAAAAAACATAAAATTCATTAGATTACATTGTCAGATCTTACTTAATTTTCCAACCTTAAATGGCTAAAAAAATATAAAGATTCTTCTCCGTACCGTTTTACTGACATCAGAGCCTTCCATAATGCAAACCGATTGAACAGAACCTAATTTGAATATCTGTGAAGTTAAACCACAAAAAAGAAAAACAATCTTTAACAATCCTTAAGCATATAATCCTCTCATTCAGTGAAACAGAGAAATGAAAACCCAGCATTTGAATTTTCACAAGATAAAAAGTAAAATCAAACACGCCACCATAAAATATCGATAGAATTTTCATTGCAATAGCTAAGAAAATAAGGAGAAAATTGAAAATGAACCTGAGAAGTTTGGAGATCGAAATTGAGCGGAATCTGTTGAGATTCCGGTTGAATTTGAAGACCGTCGGAGGTGAAACGAGCAATTCCCGGAGAAGCGGAAGAAGCATCGGAAGAAAGGACGGAAACCGATGAGAGAGTGAACTCTCGGTTATTCCATTTTTGACCTAATGAATCCGCCATTGCCGTAAACTAATTATCCACCGATTCACAACCAGGTTCTTGTTTCTTAGTTGGTTATTTTTTTGTGATTTTTCAAATGAATAGAATTCATATATGAAGAATGATATTAAAAAGAAGAAGTAAAGTGTGTGTGTGTGTGTGTGAATATAGTTAGTTAAGTGGAACTAGGGTTTGAGGGTTCGAAAGATTGAGAGCCGCCAAAGAGAGAGAAGAGGCTTCGAAAGCGGGAGATAGTTAAGTTTCACTGTGCAGAGCTTTTGGGTGGGTTTTTATTTTTTATTTATTTCTAGTAACTAGTACTATTAGTACTAGTGCTTTGTTTTAGTTCAGTTGATGGGGATGGGGTGTGTGTCCAAATTGATGGGTTTTTTTTTTTAGTGCAAACCAAGTTGAAGTTATTATCCATGCATTTTTCATTCATTCAGTAATATTGCGTCAATGCCAATGGTTGAAGAGAACGGGCGTTATTTCATCCAAAAAATGGCAGCACTTCTAACAAAAAATAATGCACCAACTTCGTTCGTTTCATGGTCAAGAGATAAGATAGGATAAATTATTATCTTTTGTCTTAATTTAGTGTTTCATAATTTATTAAAACATGAAAATTTAATTATATGTTTTATCTTATCTTATATTTTTAGTTAAAATTTTGTATTATATAAATATGAAAACATAATTTCTATTGCTTTATGAAAAGAAAAGTATAATTTCTATTGTTATATAGTATTATATAAATATGGAAACATATAAAATGGGAATTTTTTTATAATAAAAGTGTGAGAGATAAGTAAATCTTAATCGTTATCAAATCATGAATGGTTAAAATTAAAATAAAAAATTGTGTGACATTTTTAAGTTGTCGTGTGACACTTTCAATTATAACTATCTATGTATAATTGTATGATCAAAATTTAATTATCTTGTTCATTCATTTTAAAATTCGTCTCACTTGATATATGCTCCTATAGATATTGACTAAATATAATATATATATATATATATATATATATATATATTACCATAATATTTAATGTAAAACTGCAGTGACAGGTGGAATATTGTGCAACATTTTGTAGTCAAATGTCTTGATAATATTATATTTATATAAAAAAAATTATTGTATAGATATGATATATATTTATATGTTTATGGACATTTAATAACATATATTTAGCAAATAATCATATTTTCTTTCAAAATATTTTTTAATTTAAAAATTAAAATGTCACACTAAGACAACAGACAAAACAACATCAAATGAATGAATAAAGAAAATGACTAAGAACAAAAAAGAGTTGAAGCGTTAGATTTTTTTGTGGTAACTATAGAGGTATGTATAGATATCATTAACGACTTTATCAATAATATATATAACTGAATAATATTATGTGATATTTTTCTTATGGGGAAGAACACAACAAATACATGATAAAATAAAATTTTATTATATGATTGTCTTCACTTATCTTTATCTAACTTTTTTATCATATTATAATCATTTAACAAAATTTTATAGGACAGTCTCGAACTATTCATGAATCTATTGAAATTATAAATATATTATCGTTGTTGCACATAAAATAAAAATAGGGGTTAAATCAAAATATAACAACTTTCCTTAAACAAACAAAGCTCTAACAACAAAAATCTTCGTTTTTATAGTGATTTACCCCGATGTTACCAAAATAAAGTTTGGAAAATAAATAGATTAAAATCTTCTAAGTTTCCAACACCCTTAATTTCAAAAACAATATTTTTTACACCGTATCACTATATTATTTTGGATGAAAACTGAGCAAGGAATTTTGTATATATTATAGTTATTGAAAAATACATTATTATACCATCTTAGACCCTAAAATAAACTGTTAAGTTCTGCCACGGAGTACACATGCAACGAAAATTTATATATAAGTTTAGCCAGCTTTAAGCATTCGAACAGCTTGATCACGTCAGATATCATCCATTTGTCTTCAGTAATTTAGTCTCTCATAAGTAGTACTGACGTAAATTCATAATTTCTCCTCAAGTACTAAGGCCTTTGTGTTGCTTTGGAGCATGGATTAGCGATTAGAGTTTAGTCATACATTGCATTCATTAGACTGAGTGCAAGCAATTTGTGCAATTGTAGATAAGGGACAACTCTCATATTTAGAGTATTTAGAGTTTTGTTGGTAGATAAAAAATATTTAAGTCAACATAAATCATTATTTTAGTATTTTAAATTATAAGACACGGTTTTCTTTGTCTTTCACTCATAAAAAATTTAAATTAAACATCAAAATGTTTATCAGAGACTATTTTGATGATTCAAGTCATATATTTTCAGAGACTAAAATCGTGATTTATTTTTTAAGTGTTGTAATTTGTGTTTTGTCTTAAGATACCGATACTCAAATTATGTTTTGATGCGCTATTAGTGTATAATATTATATATATCTTAGTTAGATCGATTAGTTCGTTACATTAATTACTTAATTATTTTACACTAATTAATTGTTTAGATAATTGAGTATATAAATCTATAAAACATTATCTCAATTATTTTACACAAGTTAGTTTTTTTTTCATTTTAAGGCTTAATTCAAGAATGGAAATTCAATGAAATCAACAGATTTAGATTAAATGCCTCTTTCACAAGATTTCTTTAAACCCAACAAACTATCTATCCACGATTCTGCAGGTTAAATCTGTCAGTAATAGTATAGTGGTGACTGCTATTGCAATAACACCATGATTCTTGAACCATTGCCTATTCTTCCAACTCTGGGACAAGAAATTATCTATCCAAGTTGTCATTTTAACGATTTCACATAAGTCAAAGCGAATAACCAATAACATGCAGCATTACATTACCCTAAACTAAATAAAGGAATCAACATACGCACATACGAGATAAGTGACCTTTGTCCTCTTCAAAATTCATTTCAATATAACCCAATACTAATAGAACGATCAAGTAAAGCAAAATAAATAAATAAAAAGATTACAAATTTGATCGATAAATAAAGAAATGAGTAACAACAATTACATAGTTTGACACTTGTTATAAGTAATTGCAAAGATATGAGACTATAGTGAGACATGAAGATGGGAAATGGAAACAATATCTCAATGTTGTGGTAACTAATCAAAATAACCTGAGAAAGACAAAACAAAAACAAAACAAAGCATCAAGAAGAAGTTGGCAACTTGATAGCTTTGAAAGCAGGATGAAGCAATCCAAGTTCATCCTTAACATCAAGAGGATTACCACTCTCATTCCTAACTCTTTTCACCCTTCTACTAGCAAGTGACTTATGAGTAAAACCATACATCTGCAATATCTGATTATCACCAAAATTATAAGCACGATCCATTTGTTTCAAACACCTTTCAACAGGGTAATCCCCAAATTTCCCACATGGTTTACACCCCACAAAATGAGTCACAAGTGGCCACCTATGATCACCAAAACCAGGATGATAATTCTCAATCATCTCTTCATAACGATCAACCAAAATCCCCCAATAACCATGCAAATAATAATGATTCTCAAGGTAAACTTTACCACCCCATTGTTCTTTCCCTGTTGCCAACAAATAAACCATAGCAGATTGATCGTCAGCTTCAAAAACAGGTCGATTCTTTAACTCCCTAGTAAGAATTTTCCCAGCATCATCTCTAATTTTCCCTTTAGGTCCCATTGGTGCCCAAGCATCAAGAATATCAAGTGACCATTGACAATTCCTCAACAAAAAACTACCAGTGTTTAAACCAATCCAATTCTTTTCATCATAAATCATTTCATTCCAACCATGCATCACAAAATTATGATCTTTATACCTCTCCCATGGAACTTCAAAAGCCATATCAGTAAACATAGCATCACTATCCATCCACCATAGAAACTCAATTTCAGGATGAGATAACAAAAGTTTCCTAATCAAAGGAAGCTTAGCCCAAAAACCAGCCATCTCAGCATCAAGAAGAGCCATGTTATAGAAAATTTCAATTCCATGAAGCCTACAATAATCAATCTTGTTTTTAATCGATTTCAACAAATAATGATCACCAACGGGATTTTCACACGGTTTTGGCGAAGAACCAGTAACAAGAAGAACACGCGGTTTATTCGGTCTAATAAAATTAGGGTAGTCAGGGTTATTACGAAGCCATTCAGATCGTTGTTCATCCCAATCGGAGATTTTAGGTCCAAGCGTGTAAGGCGTTTTTGGATCGCGTTTTTCATCATCACCGCCTTCGTCAACGAGGATCTTCGAAATATCGAAAGCTCCGTAATTGTTGTTGTTATTGTTGTCTGAGGATTGAACTTCTTCGAGGACGCGGTGAGGCTCCACGCGCCGGCCACGCGAGTATAGTTGTTGACGGATCTCGTTGAGGTCTTGTTCGGGAGTACCGAATTTACCGGCGCCGATTGTGCCACGGAGGACGACGACGGTGAGGAAGAGACAGATGAAGGTGAGGGAACCACGGCGACAGGCGCGCTGCATTTGACGGAGACGGCGAGATCCGAGGCACCGCTCCAGCATTGTTGAATGTTGTGGCGCCACGCACTGAATCAAAATCTGAGCTCGATGATAAGAGAATAGGGTGAGGGTAGGATGGTAAAATCAAAAGTGATTTAAGGGTGTTTTGTTTGAAGAAGAGTCTGTCGGTGGAGAAGAAAGGAAGATCCACAAATTCAGTTGATACAGTGTATAAGAAGTGAAGTTAATGTGGACACAGTGGAATGAACTCAGAATCTTCTACCCTATTTTCTCTGTCTAATCCGCGCTGTGATTTTTTATTTTATTTTTTCGCATCATGCATACCGCGTAGCGTACATGCTTGATTTGGAAGGACTTTTTTTTTTTTTTTTTTTAAATAAT
>JBBPBO010001985.1:5337011-5377813 GCA_037974295.1 Cicer cuneatum
ATATAAATCTTATAGGTAAAAACTTATGCTAATGTGAATTTTTTATTAAAATTCAAATAATAGTATTTTTTTTTTGTTAGAATCCTCAATCTCTTTATTGTGCAATTTTACTATATAATTTAAATATTAATAGATTTTTCACATAGATAGTAGCATATTTTCATATCAAAATATCCATCTTAGTGTAAATGAAGTTATAAATACAATAAGTATTTAATTTATATATATATTATCAATCAATCACATCTATTAAATCATTATTAATATTTGACTTTTATTATAACTATTTATAAAATAAATATATAATTAATCGTAATTCATCAACCGTGTAAACAATTTATAATAACTTTTTAGCCGTGCAAAATGATTTTTATAACTAATAAAAATAATGTATGGGCGTTGGAATCTTTCAGATGTTTTATAAGACCCTCTTTACTTTAGATTTTAACCAAATATCATCACTCACAAATATTTCTATTATCTATCCACCATTTCTACCTCTATAGGTAAAATCAGAATTTTAGTGAGAATAATAGATAACTTAAAAAAATTAACGTTTCTTGATATATGTTTGCCTTAAAAACATTTTTTTTCCTTTTCAAATTGAATGTAAATTTTAAAACATACAACATATTTATATCACTCAGATATTTCTATTATCGATTTACCATTTCAACCTCTATAAGTAAAATCTGAATTCTGGTAAGAATAATAGATAACATAGAAAATTAAAGTTTCTTGGTATAGGTTTGCCTTAAAAACATTTTTTTTTTCTTTTCAAATTGAATGTAAATTTTACAACATACAACATATTTATTAAATTAAAATTTAGCTAAGTTCAAATGACATAAACTTTATGAAACTGAAGCAATGAATTAAAAGGAATATTATACGATAAATAAAATATATGCAATGAACCACAATTGTCTCCGTCTTTTAGCTACTTGGTATATATTATAGAATTTTTTTCTATTTTTATTTTTAAAAAGGTAATAAATATTATTTTATTCTAATACCTATCAATAATTAATATATGTTCAATTTTCTTACTAAAAAATAGTTTATTTTTGTAAAATTTAATTTTTATGTTTTTTAGTTTAACATATAAAGGTTTCACTAATGTTCGCGTTAGGCCTCAAAATAGTCGAGTAAAAACAAGTATCGGAATAATTAGTCCAACCTTGGTTAGACTCCAGCGATTCAAATAATTTTATTTAATTGTTGTATTGATGTTTCATCAAGTAATCTATATTACCATAAAATTTATAATATTGTATCTGAAATACCATGGTACACAGCATATAAAATGTCATATAGTTGAATAAGAATAATATAAATTGACAATCACAACCAATCAAAATTAGTTATTTTTATTTCACTAACTATGTCAAACTTTTTTTTTTTTAATTAATGGAGTAGTAGACATGACTGATTTTAAATTATGGTGGATAATTTATTCACAAATTTATAAAAGTAGCCTAGAATTTACCTTTTAAAAAACGCACGACACACGTGATAAGTGAATATCAATTTTTATAGTTTTACTAAAAATAAAAAAGTTAAAATATGTATTATATTCCTACTATAGGATAACTGAATTTCCTCTTTCAATGTACTGATTTGTTATTTAAGTTGTGGTTGATAAATTGTGATGAACTGATGATACAGCTTTGCATAGAGTTCCTTGATGTAGGCAAAATCACGTTCCTAAATCATTTGGCCATTAAATGAAAATAACTAGTAACTGCGAGATTGTGATGTTGATACAAAAGAGCCCAGTCAAAAACAAAACAAAAAATGAACTGTAGCTATAATAGAAGAGTGAGTGGTTCAGATTTAGACAGAAGATAATGAGACAAAGGTTGCGAAGTGTATTTTAGTTGTCACAGACAAAGGTAAGATGCTATAATAATCATAGGAGCGTGTCCACTAATTTCAATTGTTGCGTGTCCACTAATTTCAATTGTTGCGGATAATAATGCATGTGAGGTTGGTTTCAAATTTCAATCCATTAATGTAAGAATAGCATTCCTCTCCCCAAAGGAAAAACAAGACAAAGCCTTGATTTTAGACGCAGATTAACTAAAGGAACAGTTGTAGTAAATGTTTAATAAAAATATTTGGATCAGAATTATTAAAAATATCATATTAAAAGAATTAAACGGTTTCATATTAAAAGACAAAAAACATACTACTAGTACTAGCAATTATAGTATCGGTCTTTTATAGTAACTGAACGTTTGATTTTGCTACGAGATTTGTCAAAATCATTATGCAACTTCCGTAAAATAACGATTTTTTATCGTAATTTCTCTTTTATCTTACTAAAACCAAATATTTTAAATGCGACGATGAATATAATCTCTTCACATTGAATTCAAACACGACAGAATCTTAAATTCGTATGTTATATAAGACATGGAGGCTACGAGAAAAAACAAGACTTTTGTAATTTTAAAATTGAACTAGTATCTAAAAAAAAAAGAAATAAATAAGATAAGTTTTCTACCGAGCACCTCCACATCTGTTTCTGCTATCTTAAATACACACGAAAAGATAATTTTCGAAATAAGGATTACATTTCGAAAATGTGAAAAGTTTCGAAAGTTTTCAAATCTGTACAATTTCAAAAGTTTATAATTTGAAAAGTTTTGAAAGTTTTCTTATTTCGAAAGTTTCGAAAATTCTAGAATTTTCTATTTCGGAAGTTTCGAAAATTTTGAAAATTTTCTATTTTGAAACTTTCGAAATTCATGAATTTTTCTATTTCGAAAGTTTTAAATTGTTCAAAAGTTTCAAAATTTTAAAAAATTTATATTTCAAAGTTTGAAATATTCGAGTATGCTTTCCTTTTTGATTTTGAAAATTTAGAAAAATTTAAAAATCTAAGTGATTTATCTAAATATTCAAAAGAAGAAGTGAAAAAATAAGAGATAAAAAAATTTGAAGTTTTTATATATAATTAAAAGAATAAAATTATATTTTTAAATGAATTTAGGATAACAAATTTAGACAGAGTACGTGGTAGAAAAATAAAATAAAGAAAGAGCTCTAATCAAGTAATCATGAAGTCCAACATGAGGTAACCATGATTCCATTAACTGCTAATAATTAATAATAAATGAAATTGTGACTTTATTGAATCTATTAAATATAATGTTTGGAGAAATTATAGCTAGTGACGTAAAATAGCGATTTCAATAAATTTAGGGTTATTATTGAAATTGTGACTTTATTGAATCTATTAAATATAATGTTTGGAGAAATTATAGCTAGTGACGTAAAATAGCGATTTCAATAAATTTAGGGTTATTATTGAAATTGTGACTTTATTGAATCTATTAAATATAATGTTTGGAGAAATTATAGCTAGTGACGTAGAATAGCGATTTCAATAAATTTAGGGTTATTATTGAAATTGTGACTTTATTGAATCTATTAAATATAATGTTTGGAGAAATTATAGCTAGTGACATAGAATAGCGATTTCAATAAATTTAGGGTCTATTAAAACATTTAATTAGAAAAACTATTACTCTGAAATAAAATATTAAAAAAAATACTTAAAATATTAATATATTTTGTTTTAATTTTTAATCAGATATATAAATTTTATAAATATTATTTATATTTATATTTTATTTCAAAAAGACTATGTTTTCCTCCGTTTCAATAATGTGTGAAAGAGAAGAAAGATAAGGTAACGACAAGGAGGGACAGGGCACCGGATGCTAGTTTCCTTCTCTCTCAAGCCACATAGGAAAAAAAGCCAAAAACCAAAAAGAGTGAGATTTTTTAGGTTCAACTGTCCACTCCCATTATCATCTCAAAAAGCACTCATAATTTCATTTCTTCTTAAAAAAAAATTTTCACTTCATTATTTCACATGACATTCCCAAACAGCCAAACATCGCCCATATACAACAACACTTAAAACTAGCTTCACACACAACCATACTATACCTAGTTACCACTTACCACACAATCGATAACATTAACCCCCAAATTTCCACTTTCAACCAAAAACAAAAAAAACACTGAAGAAGCACAAGCAGAATCATAAACCACATAGAATCAACACGAATAATATAAAATATTGATGATAGTAGTAGTCTTCTCAAGTTCCAAACAAATAAAAATGAATAATAATATGTAAATACCTAAAATTAAATCAAATTACAATTACAACCAGCAACTGGATTTGATTTTATTTAAATTTTTTTAAAACGTATAAATAAATATCGACATTATTTTTACCGATGGAACTAGACTTAAAACCGATTTTATTAGACTCTAAATACTACTATTTCTCTTTCTCTAGTACCAGTAGTACATAAATAACAAGATCTATCTATTATCATCAATTACAAAAATATATATAAAAAAGTAAACTGGAAAAAAGAAAAAGGGATTTTAACGCCTGCATCGGGTGATGGCACTGCATCCACGATGGTAGGGATTAGCCTGAGCACCGGGCCGACAATTATAATAGGAAGCACCGCGCCGTGAGCAAGGGACAGTGTTCCTCCTAAGCGCACCATAGCTAATGTACCTTCTTCCAGCTAAAATGCGCCGGTTGCTCTCAGAGTTCATCAGAAACTCGGTATCATCTTCGTCTCCGGCGAGAAGGCTGCACTCGGCGATGGATCCACGGCAGCCGGAATACAACGGGAGGAAGAAAGAGCTGAGCTGGTTGTCAGTGAAATCAAAGGTAGATGATGATGAAAGTGCCACGTGTACGGCTAAGATCGTACACACAAGAAAGAATGCACAGATGCTGCTTCTCGTTGTTCCCATGTTTGAGTTGAGAGTTCTATTGAATTTGCAACACAGCAGAGAGTTATAAGACACGGTTTCTGCTATAATGCCATCAGATATGTCTCTTAATTACAAGGACTGCCACTCGACTTTAACGTGACTCGCTATTGCTTCACACGCACACATTAATCATATTCTAACTTTATTTAACCTTTTTAAATCATCTATCTCCACCTCTCCCAACTCAACAAAAAATAATTAAAAGTTTTATTTTTTTCATTTCGAAGAAAAAAAAATATGAATTCGCAATTAAGCCGTTTGTGGTCCAGCGCCAGCCTATGATTGTGAAGGAAATTGGATTTATTTATTGTTGTTCCAGCTGTTAATTAGAGTCGGGTGAGAGGGAATATTTTCATTTGCAAAATTGAAAATTAAATGCAGTGTTATAAGCAAAGACAGATAAGCTATACTTGAGATTTGAAACAATTGCAGGTGTGTTTGTTTTCTTTTAATATTATTTTTTTCCCGTTAAAACAGATAATCAAATATATAATCTATGATGTGTGCTCAACAGTGCAAGTGTGCTCCAATTGTTGAACTTTACTTTATTCTTTTCCTATTGTTAGTTGCAACATTCTTCTCTTATGGAGATATAAAAAAAAGAAAATTTATCATTAGATACTCGAACATCTCATTTACGGTTAATGTGATATAAAATAATTTGAGCAATATAATTGATGATGTGATAAAAATAAATTAAATAAAAAAAATTAAAGGTGTACATTTATACTACTAAAAAAAGTATGTATGAATAGGTTTATTTGAAAGAAAAATGAATTTTATACTAGTAGCATGTTAAGACTTTTATATATACTTTAGATCACCTCAAATAATGAACTTAATATAGATTCTTCAAGTGGAGTTTACTTTGTCACATTAATCAACTCATTTATTATTTATTTCAATAGTTTAATTCTTAAGAATTATATTGAGTTTCACAACTTTAATTTATATATTAATATTTTATTTACATTTAATTTTATTATAATTTAAAATATTAATTTAAATATTTTAATTAATATTATTATACATTATTTTAATTTAAATTTAGGCTAAATAGTACCCGTGGTCCCTTAACTTAATTTCAGTTAACGTTTTAGTCTTTTATCTTTTTTTTTTCCCAATTTGGTCCTTTATTTTAATTTTAAGTAACAATTTGATCCTTTATATTTTAAAATGACAACAATATTATCCTTTTTTTTTACAAAAATTCAAAAAACTTATCAAAATTTTCAACCAAAACCCATAAAATTAATTATATTCTTTAATATAATACAAATTTCATCAAATTCGTAACTCAAATCTTCAAATAAACCCATACAAAAATTTTATCAAATTTAATTTTTTATTTGATATTGTTAGAAATGGAAATATGAGTTTATTTGAATATTTGAGTTTCGAATTTGATGATATTTGTATTATATTGAAGAATACAAATAATTTTATGGGTTTTGGTAGAAAATTTTGATGAATTTTTTAAATTTTTGTAAAAAAAAAAAGGATAACATTGTTAACATTTTAAAACATAAAGGATCAAATTGTTACTTAAAATTAAAATAAATGACCAAATCGGGAAAAAAAAAAAGATAAATGACTAAAACGTTAACTGAAATTAAGTTAAGGGACCACATGTGCTATTTAGCCTTAAATTTAAAATAAAATTGAACTTAAATTTTTTTATAATAATAATACAAATTAAATGTTAAATACATAACATAAATAATTAAAAATGATAAAAGAAAATAATAAATTTAAATTTTCCATCGTTTAGGATGTTGATAATTTAAATGATAAAAATAAAATTAGAATGTTGATATGGATCTATTTGCCACAAATGATTTTTTTTTTTTGAAATAATACGATGAAAAAATAAATAAAAAATATCACTGATAAAAACTTAAAAGAGAAAAAATTGTGTAATAAAAATTGTAAAAAAAAAAATTAAAAGTAAGAAAAACAAATTATTTCAATTAATAAAAAAATGAATTCTATATACAAATTAACAGTAAAAAAACTAACAATTATAAATTTATTATTAGTAAATTGTGAAAGTATCGTTCTTTTGTGAAGAAATCATTCTGTCAGTTTGACTCAACTTTAAAAACAAACTTGCCAAAAACTGAATTTAACGTGATTTTAAACTGACGGACGAAGAAATTTAACAATCGTTGAAGATGCTCTTAGTTATACGTGCTGACTTGTTTGAAATAAAATAAAATCAGAATTTTATTTTTTATATTTAATAAATAATTTTTTAAAAGGATTTTTTGTCTAAAAGTCTAAAAGGCCATGAGAAATGCGTAAAACTGTTCTTGTTTGGAGACTTATGTGCATCCATAGTTACATAACATTTTTGTTTTACTAAAAACCATACTCGTTCGTTTAAATTGATGTTGGAAGGTTTTACTAAAAACCATAACATTTTTTTTGTCTTTCAGGTAGTTTGTCTTGCATCTACATCCATGTTGGAATCTGGGTTTTGATTATCCTATTATGACCTCTCCCGGACTTGTCGCACATGCTTAGTACTTGTTTGTTATCACATTGTATTTCTTGCTAGAATAACATTGTGTTACTATGTTTGGTTTAGTGAGTTGAATGTATGATGGAATATGTTTGGATATATTTTATGTAAAAGTGAGTTAACCAATATATTTTAGTATAAAATTCACATTCAATTTAAAAAACTACAAATTCTAACTTCAAATTATAATTAATTCTTAAGATAAAATCAATTTTACTTTAAAGTAATTATATATGTCAAAATTAATTTTACATTTCAAAAATTATTTATGATTGTTCCAAATCACGGTTCCAAATGTGAAATCAAACATATGATAATTGCATACTTGGTTTTGTGGTTTGGGAACCACTTAGATGTTTGAATAATGCACTTCTATGATGTACTCTTGTGGAATAGTAAAAACTATTATCTAATTAAAAAAGATATAGCCAAAAACTATTTATACAAAGTGTTCACAACCAATTATCAGTTAGCCTACTAACTATAAATATATAAAAAAGGGAAATTAGTTACAGTAGAAATAACCAAATAAATTGAAAATTGGCTAATCAGACCCTCGCAAGCTGAAACCATATATGTCAATGAGGTGCAACTTGGAAACAATGGAATGAAAAGAAGTAGGCAGTAAGGCTTTGTAGTGAATGCTAGTGAGTTGAGCAGAGGAAGGAATAAGTAAAAGATGAATAACGCCATTTTAAAACCATGGAGAAAGAAACATTTATCAATTGTATGATGTATTTTCATACAATTAATGCATAACCTTGAGTTATGATGTTTTCCGGAATTGGGTTTAGAATTTTGTTTAGGTTTACTATGGAAGGATTTAGCAAAGAAATTACGGGTGTCAACAGTCAAAATAGTAGGATCAGACAAAATTCTAATGTTTCCAATGTTCAATTGACATTCTTGTTGCAAAATCATGGAATAAATATTTGTAAGAGAAAGAAGATGATCAAGAAGAAGAATTTGGGAACAAACCACAAAGTAGTTGTCATTGAGACCTTGTAGAAAATACAAAATAAGATTGTGACCTTGATATTGAGAGACTGTAGTAAATGTGTCGCAACAATCAATTAATGAAATAAGTTATAACTGAATAATCACCTTGCTTGTCAGAGGAGAAATCTGAAGTGATATGAGAGATTCTAACAAAGTCATCTTGAGAAAACCGACTTTTGAGTTCTTGCCAAACATAAAAAGCTTCGTCAATCCATAAAATACTCCTCACAATCTTAGGAGAAATCAAATGATAAAGCTAAGATATAGCGAGAGTATTGTAACGCTTCCAAAACAATACATTTGAGTCTTGAGAATCTGGTTTCTTGAATGTGCCATCAACGAAACCGAATTTGTTCTTCATCTCCAAAGAAATGTACATAGTGCGACTTATGCATGACAATTCGAACCATTCAAGACCGATGAAACTAAAACAAGAGAAGAGTTTTCATTTGGATTAATATAGAAATGACTGGTAGGGTCACAGTTTTGGGGAAGAGGAGGTACAAGTGGAGGAAGAAGAGGATTTTGTTTTCGGAGCTTGAAATTCTACCATTGAAACAGAAAAGTAAAATTCCAAAGAAACGAGATGAAGAGAAATAAAAAAGAAAAGTAAAAAAAATTTATGTTTTTTTCTTCAACTAATACCATATTATGAAATAGTAAAATCTATTATCTAATTAAAAAAATTAAAAAAGAGATAATCAAAGGTTATTTATACAAAACATTCACAATCAACTATTAGTTATGATATTAACTACAAAGAAATAAAAAAATAATAATTATTATAATTAAAAAAATAAACTAGACTAAAAATGGACTAATTATGAGTATTTTTATCATTTACTCAGATTGCATTTTTACTTATTTTGTTTCTCTGGTCAGGGTGATGCTGACAGTGGAGTTATATTACTTGGAGCTAAAGACGAAGACTTAAATGAAGCAACATTCAACATGATGGTAGTTTTTATAAATTCTGCGATATATGTTTTTCTCTCATAAACTTTGTGACCGATTGAGAGTGCTTTCATGGTTTCCTCCATCCTGTTACTTACCTTGATTGTTAAAGGCACGAGATGAGAAAAAAAAAAAGAAGATTTTTTCAGCCCATTTCTTTTCTTATCTTAAACTATTTGATGCGATTATCAAAAAACCAAGATGAGCCAATTTTTGTTTTAATTGATTTATACAGAGATCAGGGTTGATCACGGTAAGGTTATTAAAAATAACCGTTTTAGATATTCGTAAAAATAAAATTTTGACTTAATAAAAAAAAATTTAATAAAAAAATTTTAAATTTTAATATTTTTAAAATTAAAATATATAAATATTTTTTAAATTTAATATTATCTCAATAATATTAAATTAATTAAAAAAAATTAAATAATATTTCTTATATTAATTTAATAATATAATATTAAAATTGAGATCACGATGAGTCGTATTAAAACTTACATTTTAGAATCTAACCCTAACATAGATTAATATACAAACAAACTTTACGATAGATTGTATACACTTAAGATTCATAACAGAAATATGTATATCAAATATTTAACCCCAAAAGTTAGGAAGTAATTAATATATAACAATTTAATTTATTATCAGTGATTTTGCCAATTTTGTCTTAAAATCAAACATGTGCTAATGGTGCCAATGACATGTCTAAAGAATTATGGTTGAATATGCGAAAATTTTGCGCGGATCAATTGTCTATATATGTTAATGATTAATTCACTACATAAGCAGTAAGAGAAATTAGTAATATCTAAATTGTCTATATATATTAATGATTAATAAATTTTAATTAATGAAAAATTATTCAAATCCTAATTAAATATTTTTTATTATATTTTACTTATTTATCGGCATATTCTGAATTATATTATAAGTTGATTTCTCTTGGAGCTACAGAGTTAAAAAAAAAAGTAGTTTGTTATTTTTTAATTGATATGCCAAACCGACTTTCAAATGCATCATCATCGTATATATCTTGACAAGAACAAAAGCCAATTTTACACGTTCTTTAACTAATCACATGGAAAGTGCATTTTAAAATCACCCAGAACAAATAGTTCTTCATTTAATAAAATGAAATTAATATTATAAATGCAACAGATAAATTCAAACAAAAATTCTTTAGATTGAAACTAAAAAAAGATCCTAAGTGCTAATCAACGATACTATGATAAGTAAAGTTTTACGAACCATGAATACGTCGGTTTTATTTATATATATTTTTTTGTTGAGTTTTGTATAATTTATGATCTCGTGTGGATATTACTAACGAATCTAAAACAGAGGAAGAAAAAACAACTTTAAAAAAGAATAACAATAACCAGACTTTAAACTAATATTTTTGAGTTTCTACAATGAATTTTCTACAATCTATGAGGAATTAATATCAAATCTAAAGCAGAGGAAGAAAAAACAACTTCAAACAAGAATACTATTTTTTCCTATTCTCATGCTTGCTTGACTGGTTCTTGTATTCTACTATCTTCAATCTTCATGTAATTAAACCTTAAAAATGTCACAAAACAAACCCAATTCATAAACCCCATCGCAATATTCGCATGAAACACCAACAGCATCAACTTCATCCTCAAACTGACACCACCTCGTTGAATGTTTCTCCACCTTCTTCCCTGTCTCGCACGTGCCAGAACAACCAAAAGAAAATCCTTGATTTCGAATCACCACAGGATTCTTCAGCCACATACTCTGAACAAAAGTTTTCACCCTCTTTCTACATCTTATAACACTAACACCAGAACTTTTCAACTCACGAAAAAGATCAAACCCAAGTTCTCTTTTTTCTTCATCATCATCACAATTCATCAAAATCATAGAATAAACATACTTGGCTTCGTGATGACCCTCTAAAGCAGCTTTTTTTATATTCTCAAAACCAGAATCCACCATTATAAAAGAACTGAAATATTGAACCATTCCTTCACGATAAAGTATCTCTAAGTTACCACTATCTCTACAACGATTCAAGAACGAAGTTTCTTTTTCGTCTGTGAACCATGGAAGTGGAATCAAAGCAAATTTGTCTATTGATGCGTGTTGATAAACGTGACTTTCTTCTGAAGCGCTGAGAAATTCTTTGCAAGTTAGTTTCATTTTGCAGAGATCAACGGTTGAACGTGATGCAACTTTTCCCATAATCTCTACCAATAAATCTTTTGGAAGATATTTTGTGATGCTCAGAGAGAATTCGTTTCTATGCTTAAGCTTCTGGATTTCTTTCTTCGCTCTTAATAAAGCCATGAGATTCAATTAAACCTTGTTGAAAACAAAATCACGATGATGCAAACTTTCCTTTTTGGTGTGTGTGTTTTTTCCTTGAAAGTGTTGAATGATTTGATAAATTAAACAGTGCTAAGCCCTATTTATAGGATGATTGAAAGGAGTCCTAATTGAAGTTAAATTGAGTAACAGCTACTCGTATAAAAAAAACAATCTTATAAGATATTAAAAAAAAAACAAATCTTATAAGATATTAAAAAAAAATCTTATAAGATATGATGTAAAAAAAATAAAAAAAAATCTTTTAAGATTTGATAGAAACCTCCCTAAAATAAATACTAAAAAAAATATATTATTCAATGTGTTTATTTTAACTTAAATAAAAATATTTTTGTAAATAATTTAAAAATTATTTTTTAGAAATTATAAAAAAAATTGAGTAGTTGTTTATTATTATAAAAATATTTTTTTTTTTAAAAACAAAATTTAACTTTTTTGTATACAATTTTATAAATTGATTTTTTTTTAAATTATAAAATTATCATAAAAATATAAAATACAATTTTTAAGAAAACATGTTTGAAAAAATATTTTTTAATTTTTCTAAATACACCTATGTCTTTATGAGTGTAGATGGATACAAGTAAGTCCGGAAACTCTGTCGCTCAATCTAATTCAATCTGTATTTTGACATAACCTATTTAAGTTCGAGTTAACTCGATTCAATCAATTGAAACCTAATTATATTCGGTTCGACTATCAAATTTAACTTTTTGAAACTACGAACTTTGAACTCAATTGACATATATATTTTTAATTAATGTATTTAATTTAAGTTTTAAAAAATATATATGTCAACTTTTTAATTACTTTATTTATTTATTTTGAATGGAGTATATTTGATACGTGTTTCTTAATTAATTTTTTATATATTTTCTTTACCAAATTGGATCATATTCAGAGTGAGTTAGATTTAGATCTTAGAAGAGATTCGACTTAAATTTATTACACTAGAAATATAATTCATTTCATTGAATTCAATATGCAAAGTTGAGTATTTTTAAGTGGTTAAATAATTTGAGTGAAAAAGAAACTCTTCAAATAATCAGTCAGCTAATCATTAATTGAATGATATGTAAAACTTATTTACTCTTAAACTGTGTATAAATTAATTAATTCCTAATTATAATATTTTTTATTTTTGAAATTTACAATATTCTTTAGTTTCATATTAAATGTCTAATTAGTAATATTTAATTGTCAATTTATATTATCAATAAAGTATTAATTATCTTTTAGTATATTTTTATTTATTATATCTCAAACTCATTTAACTATTTAACTTATTATTTTAATAAATAAAACTCATTCATCTATCATATACTAATATTATTATATTATATTTTGAATTTAAATTTAAAACTTTACAATCACACTTGCGTTAGTTTTAAGTTGAATTGACCGATGTTACCAAGCAGTGCATTAAAAAATAAGACAATAAATAATTTTTATATAACAAGCATACAACAATCGTTCTGTTTTTGTTATAAAAAAACACCAATGAGTTTGTTGGTGGATTAATGGCGGTTGGACCAGGTCAAAATGGATGATGATTACGTAATAGAAAAGTAAGTGACGTGTTGTTTTGTGCCATCCACGTGTTCATCGGGGGTTTTCATTTTTGTGACGGACGCCGCCAGGTACTGTACTGTTGTTGTACTAAACTAAACCAAACCAAACCCATAGACAGTGGATTCGGTGATGAGAATGTCCATGGATAAGTTTCCCACCGAGCTGGATTACTATCATGACATGTGGAAACTCCAATCCACTGCCACACTTCTTTCTCACTACAAGGTACTTTAAATTTTATTTTATTTTTAATTTTTTTTAGTATTTTATTTTGCCTTTTTAACTTTGAGAAAATGTTGGAAAGGGAGATGATGGGAGACATGTTTTGATATTGGATCGGACTATTTTCTATCCACAAGGTGGTGGTCAGCCGGCGGATACTGGCTTCTTACAATTTCAAGGCTTCAATCTCAAGTTTTTGGTCAATGATGTTCGATCAAAAGATGGAATTGTGGGTTTATTCTTTTCAAAATTATGGTTTTTGTTTTTAAATTTTGCATATCCAGTTGGTTAATTATATTGTTATTGTTTAGGTTTTACACTATGGTGTCTTTGAGGGTTTGGGAGGTGAGTTTGAGGACATACTCGAGAGAGGGAAGGAGGTTTCACTATTTGTTAATGAGCATAGGCGAAAACTAAATTCCAGGTAGACAATTTTGCATTATATTAAATTCTTCAATCTTTTTTCTTACATTAGTAATTATTAAAAAAGTTCTAGTAGTTCTTTCTTTTTTATGGTTTAGCATTAGTTATCTGATTTGTTTTGTATTAATTATTAATAAAATTAAAGCTTTATCTTCTTTGCTTGATCTGTGCCCTGATTTTCTCTTGTTTTTTTATCATATGAAATTGCATACTTTTTAATCAATGGTTTCTTAGGAGTGGTACTGTACCTTTGATTTTATTTGCATAATTACGCAGTTTTTTTTTTCTTTCAAAACTTTCATTTGAATATATGATTAGTGATTACTAGACTACACTGCTTATCCGAAAATTTGTAATTCGTTTGTTGTTATTTGTGTAGGTTGCATTCAGCAGGGCATTTGCTTGACATTTGTCTGCCAAAAATTGGATTGGGTCATTTAGAGCCTGGAAAAGCTTACCATTTCTCTGATGGGTATATCATTTACAACCTTTTTATGCCTTTTATGTCTACTGAATGTTTACACCTATGAACTCATAACCTGAAATGGGTTGCAACATGGCAAGCAATTTCCTAATTTAGTATCCATGCTCAAGAGCCAATGTTGCATCTATCAAATCATTGCTAGATGCTAATCCAGGATAAACATATTTAGTTTTGTTTTGACCTCAAGTCTGTTGCACCGTCTTTTCGAGTTATTGGGTCTTGTGTAAGCCCTCACTACCCTCAACCTCGAGGTGTGGAACTTTACAGTGTACCTGAACATTATCTCCCTTGTGTAAGTCCTCACAATTAGTTAAAGGGTGTCTCAGTGGATTGAGGAGAGTGAGTGTTTATAAACTAGCCATAACCTCAATTTCCAAGCCGTGTGGAACCTTTTTGCTGTACCACAACTAATTTAGTTATTGGAAATCTACGCTTCAAAGATTTTTCTCACCAACTAATGCCTCAAAGATGTGTAACAATACCAAATTCCTCCTTTTGTCTCCATGCTTTAGTCTTCAATAAGATTGAAACTTTTTAGATTTTGAAGTGACTTGTGTGGTTGAAAAACCTTTAGACAACTAATGTGTTGAAACCATAACCTGCTAGGATCAGTTTAGATGTTTACTTAAAAGAAAGATGAGATTCTGTTCAAACGTGTTATTGTATTGTTCAAACTTTGCTTTGTACTTGCTATTGCTATTGTGTTGTTTCCAGGCCTTGGGTCGAATATAAAGGTGTAATTCCACAAAATGAAATGCAGAACAAGCAAAAGGAGCTAGAGCTAGAGGCTAATGCTTTGATTTCCATGGGAGGAAAAGTAAGTTAAAGTGTTCATAATTTGCCATTTGTATGTGGCACCTTGTTCTGAAAATCTTTTTACCTTGCCATTTAGGTTTCTGCTGATATATTACTGTATGACGAAGCTGCTAAGCTTTGTGGTGGTAGTCTTCCTGATTATGTTCCCAAGGTCAGTCTAAAAAATTTGTATATGTACTTTACTACAAATAATTCCTGTTAATGTGTTCTTTATCCTTAACTACTTGTTTTGTTATCACAGTGGTGCCTGTGAGTTTTGTTATCTTACAAGATTCCTTCCGGATTCTCTGTTGCCAAATTTTTCTGTTTGTTTTCTTTTGATTAAATCAGTAAATTTCCTTCAGATTCCCTGTCGAAAGCCAGTGGACAACATTATAGTATTAGGTCATAGCATCACCGAGTTCAGTGTGAGGTATTTTCACATAATTTGTTCCCACTAATTTTATGGTCTCACCTCCATTTAACAAAATTTGCATATTTAAGGCATTAAGGCCTTCTCCCATGATTTTTTCAATCTGAGGTGTTACATGGCTTTAGGCTTGATCTTACCTTGGACTGACCCTTTAAAGAAGTTGATGGCCTTCATTATGGACCTCCCATGAGAGCATAACACTTGAGGGAGATTATGTTATAAAAGAAATTACAGGTGGCATAGGGTAATAGGCCATGAATATTCTAGAAAGAGAGAGGGAGGCATAACCAAAAAGGCAGCCGAAATTTAGAAAGTTGTTTGTGTGGTTTTGCGTTGAGTAGAGAAGTTGGTTTTCTCTTAGAATTTGGTTTATCTTTTACGTCATCTTGCTCCAACCATTTAATTCTCTGTTCAATTCAATTTATATTTTCAAGTTCACATTTAAAACATTAAAATTTCCTTCTATCAATATTGGTACCTTTCAAATGGTATCAGAGTGTGGTTCAATCATGTAAAGAACTCGATGCTTGTACCATACATCATGTATCACACATGTCAATCAATGTATTTATCTGCAGTTCTTAATCATAAACTATGAAACAGGTATTAGTAAGCATTTTTAGGATGCCAGATGTCTACCATTACCAAAACCACTGTCTTTGGTAATTTATTATTGCAGAATTGGAGGAATCCTTTGAAATTAGCTGACAGAGAGCATTTCTATCTTACAATTATGTACATCACATTACATGCTTATACATTTATCAGAAATTACATTTTGGAGAAATAATATAAAAAACACTTATGGGTCTTCACCGAACATCTTAAACTTTTGGGATAATCTGTTTATGAAATGGCATCGGTCTCTATAACTAAGTGGTCTAGCATTTGATCTTTGCCGCACCGTTCTTATGATAAAGAAGATTGAATTACAGGTGGACCTGTGTATTCTCCACACTTCAAGCCCAAAGGGCTCTTGCATCAGTTGTGTATTGGAGATATAAATTATTAAATCGTGGCACATTTTCACATATCAGTTTAAGTTTTTGTGATGATTAGTTTATAACAACTTAAAACAGTTACAATTTCGTCTCTTGAATCAGTCTTTTTTGTTGTTTAGTATGTGATTTGTCCGATATTAATACATCAACTCACACAGGAAAGCACACTTCGCATATTGCGGATAGGAGATAATCCTGGCTGTCCCTGTGGTGGTACCCATGTGGTAGATATTTCAGACATCACAAAAATTAAGGTGTGTAAACCATTTCACTACTCAACAAGAAGGTTGATTTGACAATTTTGTATACTAATTTACTCCTAGTAATAGTCAAGCATCATTTAATAAGTTTTATGTCTGGTATATAATGAAGTCATTTTTATTAAAGCTGTTTGGACTGAAAGCTTTGTAGTTTAAGAGGCTTAGGGTTTGGTCTATGACAAAAGATGTTTTTTTTTGTCTAGTCATATTTGACTGCTAATCTATGTAACAGTTTTGTATAATAAGTTACCTTTGTATTTGATCAGGTTTCTCAAATTCGGTCAAAGAAGGGAACGACAAAAGTATTTTACAATGTTGAATCTTAGTTAAATGGATGTGTCTGCTGCCAAGTAAATGTTGTTTGAGATCCATGGTGATGACAAGCTAAATTTGAATAATTTCTTTTAAGAAAAGCTAAATTGGAATCATATTAATAGTCACTTATGAACAATGATCAATTTATGGTTTTCATACCACAACTGAACATTAGCTGTTATATCTACTCATAACTTCATAGGGAAACTTTGTCAAGTTTGTATGAATGATGAGTTTAAAAAGAACAATTATCTGATTCTGACATAGCTTCGTGTATGATGATAGTGACACACACAACCATATATAGATATATTCTTTACATGCTCCTCTCTTTCTACTCTTCATTCCAAATCTTGGTTTCTTCTCTGAATATGGAATCAAACTCAATAACCATCCTTTGCTTTGCTTCAAGATCACGCAGATTGACCAGTTTATAACCGACAAATATATCCAACATGTATTTGATTTTGTTCTCTCTTCTTAAGACTTCGCACACGTCATAATCACAATGATTTTGAACTCTCTTTCCTCACATAATCACATTGAATGGGCGGTATTGATGAGTTTGGCACCTTGTCCTTTGTTTTGTCTAAAAAAAAACGAGGCGAAACTTAGGCTTACTACAAAGTGGTCCATGTAAATGTGAATAGTACATTGGAAAGGATCGTATATTTATTATTTTTGGAACTTCTTATATGGTTGGTGCTGTTTATATTTTGAGTCAAAAACACTTTAACTAGTCAAATGAGGTACAAAAGTAACCCAATAAACAAATGGAACCTAACGTTGAGCCATTCAATTTCTGGCAGCATCTATACATAACATATGTTAGGCAATAATTCAACATAATGGGCATCCTATCCTATTGCATAATATAAAGATACACCAATTTTCACCCCAAGTTTATGTTACTTTCATTAATAATTAAAAAGCAAGAAATTGAGTAACTTTAACTCCAAAGGGTTACCGTAAAAATAAAATAAAAACACCAAAGGATTGGTCTAGTGTTTAGATACTCGCATGTTTACTATTCAATTATTGTAAATGAATTTATATATAATTTATGCAGTACAATCACATCCACTAATTATATGTGTTGTGTAAAAACACACTTTTAATTTAACATAGTTTTTAGAAGATCATTCTAAAGTGCTAATGGTACATAGCATAGTAATATTATTACTAGACCATACCTACATTGTGATATGTATATTAGATATTTGAGCCCTTAATTATTTAGTCAGGGTTTGATATCAGATTTCATATTAGTTCTACAAATGTATCTTAATTATTTCGAGGATTGATTTTCATAGTTGCCCTCTTCATTTTACAAATTAAATTATGTTTTCTTTGAGCTTAAATTAAGTTAAAAAATATATGTATTTAGTTCAAAAACGATAGAGGGAATAGTGACTATTAAATTTGTCTCTACTTGTGAGTTTGAGTGTGGTTAATCTCTTTCAAAGAAAGTAAATATAAGTTTCTTAATAATTGTTCTTTAAATTTCAATATCTTAACTATTCTGACCTGAGTATCTTCCATGTCACTAAATTTTATTTATAAAAAAAATATATAAAAACTAGAGTGACTAGAAAGTGAAAAAGGTTAATATGATTTTGCTCAATGATAAAACTAATAAATCTTATTTTTGCATTTTGAAAATAAGAGAAGGAAATATTTGTTTGATATGATTTTGAGTTTGTATAATATATTTTAGCTTAAATAGCATCCGTGGTCCCTTAACTTAATTTCAGTTAACGTTTTAGTTCTTTATTTTTTTTTTTCGGTTTGGTCATTTATTTTAATTTTAAGTGACAATTTGATCTTTTATGTTTTAAAATCTCAACAATATTATCTTTTTTCTTACAAAAATTTATCAAATTTTCTAACCAAAACCCATAAAATTAATTATATTCTTTCATATAACACAAATTTCATCAGATTCGTAGCTCAAATCTTCAAATAAATTCATATTTTAATTCTTTATTTCACTTAAAATTAAAATAAAAAATCAAACCGAGGAAAAAAAAGATAAATAACTAAAACGTTAATTGAAATTAAATTAAAGAACAATGGATGCTATTTAGTCTATATTTTATCATTCTAGGAATGATTTTTGTTTTACCTTAAAGATTCGACGTCCACACATCTACACTGATTGATATAGAGTGTTAATTTTGGTGCTTCAAATAATACAGCCTTAAACATAAGGCAAAAAATTTAGCAAAAATTGGAAACTAGAAAGCGAGAGTTAACAAGAGAGGACAAAAATACAAGTGAAAGAAAGAAATGAGTGTTGAGAGAGAAAGGGGAAGAAGTGAGTGTTGAAAATGAGATAACGTGTGAAAATAGGAGTGAGAAAGAAAACGAGTTATTTAATTTGGGCGAGTAGCGATAAATAACAAAGTACCACATAACCATTATTTTATAATAATTTCAATTTTCCGCTTCTCTCGTGTAATATATACCCTCCATTTCGTTAGATTCTTGTTCACTTTTTGCTTCACACGCGCCCCAAATATTTTTCCTCTCTTCTTCCACTTTGTGATTTTCAAAGTCACACTCCCACTCTCTCTCTCTCTCTCGTAATTCCTCTTCTCTTCATCTATATAATATAGCTAGCGAGACTCTGAATTTTTGAACTCTGTTGTCTTTCTTTGCATTCGCTTCTTCTTGTTCATCATTATTTCGTCTATTTGTATTAACTGAAGTAAGTGATTGTTCTTTTTTCTTTTAATAGGTTAGGTTCGGTTCGGTTCTGTTTTTATTTCTTTATGGTTTTCTGTTAATTGATGAATTACTGAATGAGACGTGATAACGGAAAAGTGCATTTGGTGTGGTTTCATTTCACTTTTAGCTATTGGGGTTGGACTCTTACATTAGAGCACTGAACTTTCTTCACTCATAAATATATTGGTGGCAAGAAAAATCTACTTGGCATTTTTAAGACAGTGTCTGCTAAACAATTAGTTTCAATTTGAAATTATTTGTGTTATCACCATGATTTGGACTATTATTGTTTGATTTGTCTTGTTTTTAACCTTTTCTTATATTCTGGATGCATGGTGGAAGTCATGTATGGAGATGATCTTATGTCCTAGAACCAGTAGCATAACTAAAACAACCCTTTTGACTATCATTAGAATTCTGTGCAATCATTTCTGAAAATTTTAAATTTTTCTTATATTTTTTATTTTTTTGAGCTTATAGTTGCTGGCTTTGTTTATGTTTTGAATGACAATTCTTTGTTTGGGCATTACTAGGTAGTATTTGGTACAGGGATAGAACAGTGTTCTATTCAATTCTCTTTAGATCGACCCTTTTAAGTGAAGCTAAAATGTGTCATTTTTTTCTTCTTTTTTTTCTTGTCCTGTTTTACTTTTAATACGCACCAATTTATTGAACATAATTCATGTTTTTTATTCCAACATGTCCACCAAACACTACTGAAATGAATAATTTGAGACCCTTTCATAATATGAGAAATCTTTCACTCATGTTTTCCCCATGATAAGGTAGCTATTTTCTAGCAGATCAATGTGTGTGCGTAAAGATTACATTTTATAGTTTGCTGTATTTTTTTTCTCTCTCTTGAAATGTATAAACTATTGATGTTGATAGTGTTGAGAATGGATTTCTAATGCAGGAGACAAACATGCTTAGTCCTGAAGGAGAACTTAAAATAAGTTTTGGCTATCAATGCAATAGTGATAGAGGTATTCCTTGCGAGATCGCCAACGACTACGAAACCCTCCCCGAACTCCGTCGAACAAGTAGTTTCTGTTGTTTGTCAGGTGCAGCCTTAAGCGCAAATGCTACTCTAGCCAACACAAACATCTGCAATGGTAAGATAGGAGGTGAAATCCTTCCAAGTTGGGACTCTCCTAATTCATTTCGTAGAATACCTTCTTCGCCAAGTCTTTCAAGGCTGGACAGATTATCATCTTCCCTTCCAAGTAGTCTGTCTTACCTAAGTTGCAGTCCTTCCACTCCCAGTGATACCCTTGAATATGACTCTTGCACATTGAAATCCGCGGTAGATCGTTCCAGTAGTGAAGGTTTTCTTATTGCCAAGGAAGTTCAAGTAGCAGGAGGAGCTGCTGGTGAAGATAGAGTTCAAGCAGTCTGTTCTGAAGAAAATGGTTGGCTCTTTTGTGCAATTTATGATGGCTTTAATGGAAGAGACGCAGCTGACTTTCTGGCCGGTACCTTATACGACACCATAATATCTTACCTTGATAAGTTAATTTGGGAATTGGAGCCGGGTTCGATTGTAGCTTCCAACCACGCGGGTTTGGGTGAATTCCTTCAATATAAGTTGAATGACAGTCTTAATTGTCATGAGGATCATTCTCTGTCAAGAACATCGCGCGAGTCTTTTTCGCACAGGGTGCTGGATAGCCTTGAACGTGCTCTTGAACAGGCTGAGAATGATTTCTTGTACATGGTTGAGCAGGAAATGGGGGAACGTCCAGATTTAGTTTCTATTGGATCTTGTGTTTTACTTTTGCTTCTTCATGGTAATGATTTGTATACGCTGAATCTTGGCGACAGCAGAGCGGTATTGGCAACTTGCGGTACAGATGACAGAAGGAACAAGAGTGAAAGACTCAAGGCTATACAGCTTACAGATAGTCACACTGTTGATAATGAATCTGAAAGAGCTAGACTTCTGGCTGACCATCCTGATGATCCAAAGGTCGTCGTAGCAGGAAAAGTGAAAGGTAAATTGAAGGTTACTCGTGCGTTTGGAGTCGGCTACTTGAAAAAGGTTTGTATTCTCTTTTACATTTTGGATAAACAATTTTGTTAAACGTTTACTGAATAAGTTCATATCATATAAACGTTTATGTATAAACTTCTCTTTAATCAAAGAAGAGACTTGGTTAAACTATTTTCACATATTTTTCGTTGGCTATTGTTAACAGCTTATTGAATCTGTCCTAAGATATTCTCATAAACTTTTTGTTCTACCAAACATAGATTTGATTTTTTGTTTTCCCTTTTATGATTATTATTCGTTTGCAGAAAATTTTGAATGATGCTTTGATGGGAATCCTTAGAGTTTGTGATCTTACAAGCCCACCATATATTTCCACTCAACCATCACTGAATGTCCATAAAATCTCAAGTTCTGATCAGTTTGTTATAGTTGGGAGTGATGGTTTATTTGACTTCTTCAGCAATGCAGAGGCTGTGAAGCTTGTAGAGTCTTATATCTTAAGCAATCCTTTTGGTGATCCGGCGAAGTTTCTCATAGAGCAGCTTGTAGCTAGAGCAGCTGATTCCGCAGGTACATTTTCTATATCTTCTGTTAAATTTACTTTTATATGCATGAATGTAGATTGCTATGTGTTGTATTAATGACTAAAGGTTGTGCAGGTTTCAGCATGGAAGAGTTGATGAATGTTCCGGCTGGGAGGCGAAGAAAGTACCATGATGATGTTACTGTCATAGTGATCATGCTTGGGATGAATCAGAGGACTTCAAAAGCTTCAACTTGCATCTAAGATTGCTCAAAGATAACTTGTATGTAAGTAGCTTTTCAATGGATGCTCTTTGCCGTGTAGTATTTGATAGGATAAATGTGTTGTTGAAAGTGTATATATGCCATTTTACAAGAAACATTGGGTACATAATATGTAAAATATATTCATATTGGTGTGAATCTTATTTTTTAAATTCATAGTCACCTAATGTCATATGATCAAAATTACTATTGTTTATGTTTTTATTCTTTTTATTTTACGTGTTTACCTTTTTAATTAGCTATCAAATCAATTCACCAAATAAACATTTATTAAATAAAAAGGACTAATAAAATACACTAACAAAAAATGAACAAACAGTTATAACTAACTTAACCTACTTGGAATCAGACATAATTACAAATCTTAACCGTTTTGTTCCATGAATACAAGTTATTTTTCTGGAGCAACTCAACCACAAAATAGTGTAGATATTAACGGTTTTTGAAAGATCCTTGACATAGTGTGTGTTTGGAAAGTTGGTTTTTACGGCCAAGACGTACGTTTGGCAAACTCCACAATTCCTGACTTCTATAATTCTACTGTGATACTGCGTCGAGACACGAAAAAGGAGAAGTAAACGTGCATAAACATACAAATAGTTTGTGAAAGTTGGCAAGCTTCCATTAAGACATTGAACAGTTGTGTTTATGTTATTTTTCTTCTTCTTATTCTTTATTCAGACTAGAAGATACCCTTGATTTTTTTAAAGGTTTGGAGGTTGCAGAAATTCCACATATCTGAAACATTTTGTATACATTTTTATTCTAAATGAAATACAAAATAATGTTAGCTATTAATGTCAAGTTCAAATTAAAAAGATTTAACTAGTTTTAAGCAAATGCATTTTTATTTTATTTCTCTCTTAAAAAAAGGTTGTTCATTATCATTTCAAAGACATTGTCCTATTGTACTCTGTTTTTTTCTTTTTCCCCACTTCACTTCAATGCAAGACTGGTTGTTTCACCTAGCATCACCTTTTTATCTTCTCGGACTTCAAGCTTATGATAATGGACTACACTTGACACATGCTTCTTCCTTTAATACTTTTTTACACTTTATTTCATTGATGTTTACAATGGTATAGGTCCACAAGCTGAATCACTCACATGGGTGTCTTAAAAACATGAAAATTGAAGAGGACATTAATTGTAACCTCACCCTTCATAATAAAACGATGAATTGTTATTATTTACAAAGTTTAAAATGTTTTAATTATTGAAAATATCACTTTTTTATTCTATCATTTTTATACAAAACATACCGGTTAAGTTTGGTATCACATTGAGCCTTTGTGAAACTTTTGTAAAATTACAATTATTTATTGTAATTCTGACAAACTCACCATATTACCAAACATACACGTCATATCCTCACATATGTAACAACATTTGAACTAAATAATTGGACTTTGAGGTGCAGAACATATGATCCTATTTTGTTTTGACCTAAATGCAGAATGTCAACAAAGGATAAGTTCTTTTGGCATGAGATACTAAACCATGGCTACCAAATTTTGTAGTCATTCTAGCAATTCTTAACATATACAGTGTAAACAATAAGCAAAAGAAAAATTCAAATAGATCAATTATAGTTTTGAAGAACTATCTGTCTTATTGTGCATAATAATCTAATTATTTTAATTTTATCATGTGATCATAAAAAAGATTATTTAATACTAACTAGATTGAATTTAGAAAAAGCTCTACCAATGATACAAATCAAGGTTTGACTGAAAAAAATATTTATATTTAATATTTGAAGTACAATAAACCTATAAAAAATGATTATGTGATTTAGCTATTAAAAACGAGGTAGCTAGTTTGAAAGCTCTATAATATAATATATATGTCCCGAAAAGCAGCAATCAAACGCGGCACTGATCACGCCTCACTCAAAAGCCAGTTCAGAAGTAGAAGTGTCCATGTCCTCATAGTAGTAGCAGTAAATGCAGCAAGAGGAATAACAGCTACACATCAAGTAAATTGTAGTAATGTTCAAATTTTAATTCATCAGCTGTTTTTTTTTTTACAAGTTACACAACTTCTCTAAGAGTTTATGTTGCACGCCATTCCAGAAAAGAATCCGAGTTCGAATTTTGGAGTGTGAAAATATCACATGTTACCGCTCTCAACTTGAGAATTAGTCTCGTAACATACTAAAAAAACTAAATACCTAATACTAGTAAACCTCAAAAACACAAGTTTTCAAACACACACTAATACATAATACATATGATTATGAAACACTAAAGACTAAAGACTAATACATAATACATATGATTATGAAACACTAAAGACTCCCTATCAGAACATCATTTACAGTTTGGTCCAAAATCAAAATAAGCTAAAGCTGTGTTCATTTTTAGTGTTCTACAAAAGCAAAGACATAAAAAACAAAACAATGGTATGAACTAAACTTCCCTCAATTACCATAATAATAAAAGAAACAAAATTTAACCACAGTTAAAAAAGGTGCAACATCACATAACAAAACACCCATTAGCATTTTCATCGCTAAAGATCTCAAAAGGAATCAACGGTGTTGATTGAAACTGATAAGGGTCACGATCAAAGCCTGCACACATGTAGGGTAATGGTGGAACATAGTAAGAAGGACCACCCATTGTTCCCATGGGACATAATCTGTTGTAAGTAGCATATTGTACCAAAGGAGTCTCTGGATACATGTACGATTGCTGACGTGTAGGGCTCAGATTCACTTGCCCCACAACCTGACCAGGATACTGAAATTCTGATCCACTGTGTGCAGGTGCACCGGTACATCCTAAATTCAACCCATTACTTCCGGTTACAGTTCCAGTCCCACCACCACTCTCAGCTTTCTTCATCCTTTTCTTCTTACCAGAATCCCCTCCACCACCACTTTTACCACCTACATTTCCCGTTTCCGGTAACCTACCTCCTGCCGGAGACTTCTGCGGCGACCCATCGCCTTTTTTTATGTCGTTGCTACTCTTGTTTTCACCTTTGCATTTTTCAGCATTTTCAATTCCTCTGTTTTTTGCAGAGCTATTGTTGGATTCTGTTTTTGCAGAAGAGTGGTTTTGCTTTTGCACAGTTTCTTGATCCCTTTGTTCACTTTTCTTATTCTTCTTACCTTTGTTTGAGTCCTTTTCTTTGCCGGAGAGATTCTCCAGCAAAACTTCAGCATGTTTTCCAGCTTTGGCAAGTTTCTTTATCAGAATCTCAACACCAACATTTCCAGTTACCGTTACTTTCTGCTGTTGTGGATCGATTGTTGTAGTAAAAACTCCTGAAAATGTTATATACAACGGAACACACCAAATGACAGTGATTTTGGGTTTAGCAGAGTAAAGTTTGAGACATGCATGAAAAGAAGAAGAAATGAATATTTAAAAATTTGAAGTAAGTTTTGCTTTGATTAGTACCATCAATGCTTTGTAGAACTTTCTTTACTTTCCTCTTGCAACCTTCACAATGGATAGAAACTTTCAAAAACCATGTCTGAGAAACATATAGAACAAACCAAGTTTAGCTTATAAAACAAAAAAAGAAAAGATTTTGATACATGGGTCTGATTCTTGAGTTGAGGGAATAAAAGTTACCTGAAACTTGAATGGTTGTGAGGCAGTATCCATTAGAGAGAAGTGGTAGTGAGACTGTGAGAGTGAGAGTGAGAGGGAATTGAAGAAAACTTGAAATGAAAATGGGGCTATTAAAAAGAAGGGGAAAATACGTAGCTGTGTGTGTGGGGAAGTATAATGTGACAATGACAAAAGAACACACTCCTGCTTCTGTTGCTTTCCTCTGCCCTTCGATCTCATTCATTCATTCTACTCTTCGATTTCACTTTTTTATTTTTACTTTTTTTATTGTGTAAAACGGGTAATGCTTAATTTAATTTCATTTCCTTTCTTTAAAGGTAACGATAACATACATTAATTACTGCAACTCATTCACATATTATATGATATAATATTAATGATGTTCTCGTAGTTAATAATTAATTGTTTGAAATATTTCTAATCGTAACAATTATTTATCATATTTAATTAAAATTTACTAACTATTTGGTTCAACTCTAAATTATTAAATTATTAGAGTTTTTATTTATTTATGGCGAATAGATGGGTTAAGAGAAAAAATATTGACGATGTATTCAATTCTTTATATCTCCCATCTTAATTTTTTCTGTCCCTTATAGATGTTCTAAGCTATTGTTTCTTTATTAGAAGCAAATTATTTAATTAGTATACTTCTCTGAAACATTATTTGGTGTAGCAATGTAGTACTCATTACTATTAAATTAATTGAGACACGTTGATAGCAGTAACTTTTGGTTCTTCATTTAAAATTTGTATTATGGGCTTTATGCATGTTATTACACGGGGAAGATAGTGAGTTTTCCCACTTTACCTTGAGAAAAAACACGCAAAAAGTTACTTGCATGAATGAACAAACGCATGGAAACAAATTTTATGGGCTTTTCACAGCTTGAGTTTGTTCAATTTCTACCCCCATTTTTTCTTTTTAGGAAAACTCTAATACAATAATGTTATTTTGTGTAGTATGTTGTGAACTTAACATTTCAAATTAGTAATTTAGTACTAACCATATTTTTAATTTTATAAGAAAAATAAGAAATTATGAACATACCCTTTTTTTCTTTCTTTTCTCTATGAGCAATTGTGGCTAAATGGAACCAAGAAATAACATAGGACAAGGTAAAAGCGCCAAAGGTGATGGAAAAAATATATACCTACGCTACATCGCCGTTCAGCAGAACAAAAAGAGTGTCATCAATACTTCCATTTTGGAAAGAAAATCACATCATTTTACCCACTTGAGATAATTTACTGTCCAGTAAAGAAAAGACTAATCTACTTGGGCCTACTGATTTATTTTATTTATTTACCAAAGTGAAGTGACTACAGCCAAATCTAGGTGGAAAATATACTACCCAACATCAAATTTGATTCCGAGTATGCTTGGTTACGTGATAAGATCGATAAAATTACGGTAAATTATTACTTTTATAAAAATTATAGTATAATTTTTATAAAATTATAATAATTTATTGTAATTTTATTATTTTTACACGAATAAGATATAATAACAATGAGCATGTTTAGTTTTTCATTAGACACCTACCTTGATTTTCATTTTCAAACAATAAATCACATTAAATTTATGTTTGATGAGTTATCAAAGTTTATTTACAAAAATAAATTTGGCTCTAAATGGTACTTTCTATCAAAAGTAAGAAGGTTGATACTTTTACTTTCTTATTTCAAAAGTAAACATGGTATTAATATTATAGGAAATTGCTGACAAATGTATTTGGAGCTTTGGGGTACTAATTAAAAATTTAAATATAAAAAAAATATTAAAAGTCATGCAATTTAAACTTTAAAATTGTGTAAAACGAGATTTTATACTTTAAACTTGACATTTATTTCTTTTTTTAATTTCTTAACAAATACCTCAAACATACTTGTTAACATGATTTAATATTATATTATAAAATATATAACTTATTTTTATAAATACACGTTTAAAAGTACTTTTGTTAATATAGTCAAATAAATTTTATTTTATAAAACGCGGTTGGAAGAAAAAGAAATCAAACATAAATTACATTAAAAAAAACTCAATTTTAATTGAAAGTCCATAACAAAATAAAGTTTATTAAAAAATATATTTAAAACATTAATTCAAACACAATCCCATTCACAAAACCTTGTTAGTTTAGATAAAAAAAGTATGTGTCCAGAACTTGAGAGAGAAAATTTTAAAATGTAACGGTTATATATATTTGAGTTTAGAAGTTTAATAAAATATTTTTTATATCTTTTTTTACTGTACAAATTAAATGTTTTTTATCAAAAAAATAATTCATGTGTTTTTATAGAAAGTACAGTCACGTCTTCATAGTGCTTATTTGTGGGACAATTCCTTAGCAAACTATAATAGTGCTCTAAATAGATACACTCACCTCCCCATGCTCTCCACAAATACCACTATTTTTTTGCTAAAAACACGTACCTCCATGAAAGTTGTTTGAAAATTGTTCAAAAACTAAACTTTGCTTTGTCTAATATCTTAATTTTCCCTAATAAGCAATTAAGAGAAAAATATTAGTATTATCTTGTCTTATTTAATTATAAAAATAGAGAAGGAAATTAGATGAAATTCACAAAGCAAGCCTACTTTTGTCTCGTCAAAAATTGCACATTTCCAATGCGTGTTAAGATCTTAGAATATGGTAATGATACTATGTAGTACTAAGTCAACTAAATAAACTAGCCACCAAATTAAGGGTAACGTGCACCAGGAAATTATGTATCAAAGCAAAGCAATAAATAATAATTTACTACTAGTAGTTATTGTAAGATGAATTTTTGCTTAACCTACTGACAAGGCAAACTTGATGATGAACAATCATTAAATGATGAAAGACTTAGGTCATGAGTCATGACTCAATCGAGCAACTTATTAAATGAATTAGCAATTAGTAGTATCTATCTCCATGGGATATTCATTAATTACCTGTGGAACTACCCCAACCTAGACGTCACTCACAAGCCAACCGATCAATATTAATTCCAAAATTAATTAAATGTTTTAAATTTTACCAAACTTTATTATAAGCAACACTAGCACATTGTACATAACAGCGTAAATTTAAATAATAATATTATTAAAACATAAAATTTAATATAAAAATAAAATTATATAAATATAATAGTAATTATGCTTTATTTTTTTTATATAATATCAAAATATTATATTTAAATTTAAATTAGTGTCAAATTTTATGTTAGAATAAAATTACTCTAAATCTAGTGATCTCGTACATCAACCCATGAAACAAGCTAGATACCAAGATACACATGTTACAGACCACGTCAATATTAGAAATTTTTCTTCTTCCACAATTGAATTATCTATCGAAGTTTACATGTGATATATTTAATTAAAATTATAAATAAGTGAATGGGTTTGAATTCAAGAAGTATTAAGTAGAACAAATATATAAATTAAAAAACAAAATAAATCTTGACACAGACATAGATATATTTTCTTTAAAATTTATAAACTATAATTATTTTGTATCAATGATAATAATGTTGGTACAAGTAACTAACCGTAAAGCAAATTTAATCCAAACTCCACAATGATGTAACTCAACAACACTTTAGAATATCAGACTTGTCACCTTAAATAAAATCATCTTGAAATTTTTTTTATAATATTGTTTTATTTTTTAAACTAAAATGAATAAATGTTAAATTAATAAATAAAATAAAAATTTAATTAATAAAATCAAATAAAATAAACAAAATAGAAAAAAAATACATCAAAATTAATGCGAGTCGAGTAGATAGATCAAACAAAACATCAAACTATAATATTTTAACAATTCTATCATGTTTTTGTAGTCTATTACAAATAAATTAGCAAATTCATCATATTTTGCAATCAACTCTATCCTACTTTGTAAATAAATCAACAACCTCATCTTATCTTGCAATCAACTCCCTCCTATTTTGCTGTTAATTTTATTTGTAAATAAAATTAACAACTCTCTCATATTTTGTAGCTGACTACCTCCTATTGTAAAGTCAATTTTATTTATTAAAATATAAATTAACATCTATTTCATTTTTAATATAAATAAATGTAAATGCACAAATATAATTAGTGAATTATTATCAGGTAACCAATATAATTAGTGAATTATTATCAGGTAACCAATATAATATGTGCATTTTATTCTTAACATCTATTTTATTTTTAATATAAATAAATGTATTTTCATTTTTTTTCTCTAAAAAGAAACAATTTGAGTATATCATAGACACAAACAACAAGAACATACTAATTGTTTTTTGAATGTGTTGCATTGTTTAATCAACAAGCTAATTTATATTTTAATAAATAAAATGGATAGTAAAATAGGAGATAGTCAAAATTAAAATAGGAAGGAGTTGTTAATTTTATTTACAAATAAAATTGACAGCAAATAAGAAAGAGTTTTTAACAAGACAAGATGAAGTTGCTAACGTATTTTATTTGCTAAATTAATATAATTTAATTTTTTAAATATTTTTATAATATTTTTTTTATTAATTTAACATTTGTTGATTTGTTAAAATAAAAGTAAAGCAACACTTATTAAGCATCTTGTATACCAGGATGAGACTTTTTTGGAAAAGAGGAAAGTAAAGTTTCTTCACGTTGTCGCATCCCCTTAAATAGAAAGAAAAAAAGTAGGGTATGTGAGAAATTTTATTTGAAAACAAAATATAATAGAAAAACATCTCACTTATTAAACAATCAAAAAAGTAAATAAAACATAAGTTTTAAGTAAAAAATATCACTTTTTACAAGTTTAAAGTATGAATTACACCATTTCTAATTATTTTTTTTTTATATTTGGATTCTTAACAAGTGTTCCAAAATGTTTGTTAGAATTTATCATTTCTAATATACCCCTATTTTAATAAAAACAAATTAATATTAATAGTTGAGTGTTTAACATTTAAAGAAATAATTTAGTAAATTTAGATTATGTTTTACATAAAAAATTATTTTAAATTAAAATTCAAAAACTATTTAAGTTATATTATTTTGAGTGGATGAAATAAAATAGAGACACATAGTTTGTTGAGATATTTTTACTAGATAGAATAATATAGTTATTTAAAAAATAATTAAATTCAAAAATAATTTAAAATATAAATTATATTAAATAATTTGTTTTACAATAAAATTATAAATTAATTAAAAAGATAAAAGAGCTGTTTAATGGATAGAATCAAAGCAGATATAGATAGTTCCTTAAGATAGTTTTGGTAGATAGAAACAAAATTAATTTTATAATTAAAAATAGATAATTATGATATTGCAAACCATTAAAACAAGGGTTGTAGGAGAACATCTCTAATTATTTCTCTTAATCAAAGTTTCATCATTGTTGCAACTCTCTTGTAACAATTTCCACATCAAACACACTCATTTTTAAGTGTGTTTATGGTCCAAAAACCAAACTGAATTGTACCATATTAATAGTTCAATTTTTAAAAGCTACCTTAAAAAAATCGATTATTTTTGGAACCAGTTATTATAAACTTGTTTAAAACTAGTTTATAATTATAAACCGGTTTAATGTGTTTGAAACTGATTTTTGTTAAATCCCACTCATCATCAATATAATGAAATACGTTTTTAAATTCTACTTATTAGAAGAGTAATGAGACTCTATTGAGCTGCCAAACAAAATTTAAAAAAAAATATATAACTAGTTACTGAGTCGGGTCTATGAGTCAACGAGTACAAATTGTTGAACCCATTATCTGAACTAAATATAAGCGGGTTTCAACGGGTTGGACTCGAAAGTGACTATACGGATTAAAATCAAGTTGGGTTGAGTGATCGAGTTAGTGGGTCGACCTGCTACTCATAGATAGACTTCAACTATGAATCTAATTTTGTTTTCAATAAGTGGCGTTATCACTAGTATAAATCTTTTTTACCATCCATATCACAACTTTACATTTCCTATTTCACCATCATCTTTTTAGCCATTGACTTGGCTTTTTTCATATAATTATTACACATCACAATTAATATAATTTCTTTTAATATCACTTTACTTATTTAATATAATTTAATATCATCACAATTAATTATTTTATTCTAAAAGAATTCATTGAATTTAATTTCTCAAGGTGTAGAGCATGTATATTTTGTTGTTATGCAATATGAGAAACTGCTTTAATTGATAAAAGAATTAATCGGGATATAACTAGATTTGGATCTTTTGATGAAGATCTCGAGTTCAAACCTTCGAAATGTAAAAATCCTAGTTAAAAGCAAAAATTTCAATAAATAGATTAAAAGTCTGGTATATCCACAAAAAAATTTACAAGCAATTTATTGTCAAACATCAAGGATTCAATGTCAGGAATTTTCCCCGGAATAACAAAATTTGTTATGCACTTCATCGAATCGTGATCTTCAAGATGAATATGGCGGTGTTTATTGTTCATATTATTGACCTTTGTCCTACGTTTTTTCACTATCTTCTGCGGATATAAAGTTCTTAGGATTTGCAATAGATCTATCTCCTTATCTTTGTTTTGTTGTTTCTTTTTATCATTGACTTTTCTTGATCCCATTATTCCCTATATATATATATATATATTAATCAACTATTTATTAGTCTCAAATTTATACTAGTATTATACATGAAGAAATTAAATAACAACTTTTTTTATATATGTGAATAATATACCTTTTTGTAGCTGTTGAAAAACCTTCAGATGTATAGCAAGTTAATACGGCGGAGAATTGTTTCAAAGAAAGAAGAGAGTTTTTTTAAGAGGGATGAAAAACTTTAACCGTATAAGATAACATAAATAAGTAAATAAAAGAAAAGTATATATAATGTTGAAAAAGAAAATAAAATTATGTTAATTAAGAAAAGTATCAAATAAGATAAGATAAGCCACAATCTTTCAAATTTAAGACGTCTTTTAATACACAATTTTCGGGATCCTAAAAAGATTTAAACAAACTAAAGGAAACTTTTTTTTCTTTGATAACAAATTCCTTAGAATTCTAAAAAGAAAAATCTTTCTTAGGATTTGTCTTATAAGAGTAAGATATATCGAAAATTATCGGAAAAATTTAAATCTAAATTATCTAGGTTTGAATCTATATTAATGAATTTCAAATTATTAAAAAAAAGAAAAATAGGTTTTTTTTTTATTTAAAAAAAATTATTGATTTTTTTATCATGATATGTCCGTGGGTAAATGACTCACGGAAGGAGCATAGATAATAACATTCAAATTGTGTATTGTGTGTTAGTGAAATTTTCGTGGGTAATGAAAAAAATTGATTTTCAATATATTTTTGTTTTTGACGTTTACCATATTTTTTTATGTTGTATTTAAAATAAATTTTAAGAACAACAAAACATCATTGTCAAAACAAAGTGAAACATTGTCCAAATAATATTGTTAAAATATACACAGTGGTTATCACAAGTCTCAAAATAAGGACAAGTTACACTACGATAAGTTTCAAAATAAACACACGTCACTCCCATAAGTTTCAAAATACACATAACGACACCATCGCAAGATGATATATAGATAACGCATACAAGTCTAAGCAAAAGATGTAGTAATAACTACTAAATGAAAGTGATATAAAAATCAGTTTTACTGCTCTATTTGTTGAACTTCCTTTTGTCGATGTTACTCTTCTTTCCTTAGCTCATCTCGTGCCTCATGTTTTCCGGTTTTTGCTCGCTCCTCAACTGTTGTTATTTCTGCAGCTATCTTGTTGGAATGCTGAGACAAGACATTGGTGCAATCTCTAGACGGAAGAGAATTTAGAACTAGACTTACGACACATGGTCAAGCGATGATCTATCTCCGACACCATAGATACACCCTTTGTTATTTCCCCCAACATATATGACCCACATGTCTAAGCGAGCTTCCACATTAATCACTTGGCTACTCCTACTAGATGTTTCCCCACCCTTTGAGGCCTGCTGCAACTTACCTTGAAATGTATCCTGCTCAAATAAAAAATAATGTAACATAATCAAATTACTTTTACAAGAAATACAAATGAAAGAATGAATAATTTAATATTTCTTACATATGTTTTTTTGCTCTTACATATGTGAGTTTTTAAAAAGACATCGTCCAATGTGGGGTATTTACCTAACTATTCAGTCATACAAAAGAATAAAAAATAAAAACAACAAAACAATTAATATGATGAGAACCACATTTCAGCAGCACAACATAACAACAAAATATTTCAGCAAAATACCTCTTTGCATTCTCAAACAGCAACACAACAAAACATTTCAGCAATAACTCTATGCATTCTCAAACAACAACACGTCAAAACAATAAAAATTGCAAATAGTAGGCATCTCCTTGAGCCAATCATTAAATGGTTATACAATGAGGACTTTAACATAGAAAACGTACCATCCAAATTGTATGCTCAAGATGGATATAGATCCAACACTATGGACAACTCCTCCTTTAGAAGAAGCACAATTTTTCTTAGCTCGATTTTATATCTCCTTATATGATAGATTCATCTATATCTTCTCAAGATCATTCCAAACATTTTCGCCCATCCAAGTTGGACATTTGCGATTCTTTCTCACTTGCATCAATATCTCAAGTAATCAAGCAACTTTCTTCTGCAACATTACACTACAAATAACTTATAATGTATTGATTACTATCTACACAATAGTTGAACTTATTAACAGCATATATAACATAGTCTTACACCAAATTTGTTGAACAAACGTTCCACAGTTAATTCTGGGATTGCTTCCCAGCAAGGATACTGATCAATATATTGTGATGTAATGACAAAGGTGAGGGCCCTTGAGGCCACCCTACACAGCAACCACATGCAAACAAGTTATAAACAATATAAAATATACTATTGTAGTAATGAGAAGTTAATTGGAATCATTTATGTACCCTCGATCATTGACCATATGTTGCATTAACGTAAATGGATCATGGTTATCTATATATCCACTACCACTTGGAACGTTTTCTGGATCAAAATGTGGGGCTTCTTCGTCATGCTCGGTCCAATACCAATAATTTGGATGGAACTCAAACCTATACAAGTAAACTTTGACTTTACTTACAGACAATACAGCGCTACACATGCAATTGTGACAAGAACATCTGATTCCACCATCTTTTACAAACTAATTTTGGCTTATTGCCTTTGTTATAAACTCTTCAACACCTTTTGCAAAAGCTGGTTTCGACCCTCTCATTGAGCATAATATCATATACCCAATTATGATCTGGGTGGTAGCCATCCATATATTGAAGAAAGGAGAAACAAAGAATGGAGGAGTAATGGAACTGAGAAATGGAAAGTAATTTTACATATCAAATAGAATATCTATAAATACTCTAAAATATTATCTTATTGAATAATTAAATAATTTGTATATCCAATCATATTCGAAATATTGTTTCAAACTACTAGGAAATTGCTTGAATTCAAAAAAGAAAAAAGAACATGAAAATATTAATATATAAGTAGTATCAATTTGATCCTTAAAAAATCGATATGTGGGGAGCGCTATCTTAAAAAGAGTGGGCTAGGGTAGTTATATGGTGACATTTCACAAGCAATGAAACTCTGATTTGCACTTTAAAGTTATTTAAAAAAAGAATATTTACACTTAAAAATAATTTGACTTGTTTAAATGTTTTTTAATACACAGTGCCTCAAGTTTTTTTTATACAAACCTCAAATAAGTTATCATTCAAATTTCAAATTGAAAATAATATTATCCAAATACAAATTAATTCTCAAACCAATTCCATTACCACTCATTCTTTTTACATAAATTATTTCAATATCAATATACACAAATAGCTCTAACTACTGTTATTGTCAATATATTGTGTTGTTCCGGTACAACCCGTTCTTTTTATATTAATATATTGTGTTATCTAAATTTGATTATTATATCATAGTCACAAACCACACAACAGTATTACACTATATAAGAAACAATAATGAACCTGATGCAAATGTAAACACATTCCATATTATCTATCACATTATTATTAGCCAATGTGTAGCATATTAGATAATATCATCTCTATGGTATCAATTTTACGGTGTGTATTTTTTTTTATAAGACTTTGATTTTAAGCACCAGAGAGATAATCATAATGCAAAACAAAACCACAAACGAAAGTTTAAATTGGAGGCATGAACACAAACAACATTGGGGGAACGACAAAAACTGAAATAGGGAAATTACTAATTAGATAGTAACTTTACCCAACAAATTAGATTAGCAAAATTACACATTTGAGTTGATTAAAAACATTCAACAACACATGAATTCACAATATGTAGAAACATAAACATTCGAACGTTCAACAAACATTCAACAACAAAGTATTTGAGTAGAAAATGTATAATTTATTTAGCTATAACACAATCTAAAACCACTACAAAATAAAAGAAAACATAAGTCATATTATGATTTTAATATGAACAAAAAGCAAGAGTAGACATAAGTCATCACAAATATTTTAATACAAAATCACATTCAAACCAACTTTGGCTAACACATAAGTTGAAATCAAACCACTAATTCCAGCATACCAACCACTAATTTACTTCAATTCACCACTAATTTGTCAATAACTATTCAGGTTTGATATTGAAAGAAAAAAAGGATCCATAGTCATTCATTTCAATTCACCACTAATTTCAATTCATAGTCACTAATTTCAATTCAGAAGTCCTTTTGCTAGAATCCTCTTTCTTTCTTTTTTTTTCTTGACCAATTTCCTTAGATTCCTAATTATGTAGTTTCCAATATAAAATTATAAATCTTGTATACATATAATTGGTTGTGACGAGATTCCTTAGTTCAATAAGTGTTTACCCATCTCAGATACACACAGATAACACCATTTTGAATTTTATATGATTAAACTAATAATAAAAAAATAAACTAGGTAAATATGTACTATTAAAGGGATATAATGCAGATCTATAAATCAAGAAACACATAAATATTCTTCCATCTCACATAAGTCATTCTCCTCATACGCTGAAGCATGCTCACTCCTAAGCAATGATTGATAGCCCTTGCAAATCAGACCAAACCACACAAAGATAATATCCATTATATTCAAACCAAACTAAAATTTTAATATATCAGACCATAAAGCCCAGTTGCACGCATACTTCAACACCTACTTTTGAAGCAACAATCGCAACTTTTCAGTAAAATAAAATAAGCAGTACTATTTCCAATGACATTTGATTGTGGAAGAAAAACATAAGAAAAACGGTTACCAATTTATATTTAATAGACACAACATAGAATTAGTAAGTCAATTAACCCGTGTCAAATTTGATTATGATTCACCTTATAAATGTACCAAAACCACGAAATTATTTTGATACCTTTCACAACACTATGAAAAATTTGAAGCCCCTAACAAAGATGATAAAATTCCTCACAACACATATATTCCAAGTTACATCAAGCCAAATGAACCCTTTGGCCTTGTTGCATTTTTTGCCATTGAAAACATCACAGAAGGATAAAAATTGAAACTCTCAACTTGTTAAGAATGGCTTAATTTCCAAATTTCAAAAGGGAATTGACAGTGAAAAAACAAATATATGATGACACATTTCAAGAACAAATTTGAAGAAAAAAATAGAGACTGTATCATTTTGATCAAAAGCAACCCATATAGCTATAAGGGAACCAACACCAAGAATCAGATATGCCCATTTGCAACCAGAAACCCAAAATAAAACATGAATCTATCATAAGCAAATTAAAGACTTATCGTTGAAAAGGGTAGGGTGGCAAAATCAAATTTCACTTCATATACAAACTACACTAAGTTTTAGAAGAAGAAAAAATAATCACATGTAAATTGCATAACCAACACACATTATTGTAACACAAGTCAACTACAAGAATTAGGGATTTTCAAATATTAACATGTGAAATAATGGATTTGAGATATTAGGGATTTGAGTGAGTTGTTAAAAAACAAAACAGGATAATGAGTTAAGGTTTGCAAATTAATTAATAAACAATTTCTTCATTCCTTTACTCAACAAATAATCATGAAAATAGAATAAATTAGAGAGTAAATGAGAGAGAGAGAGAGGAGACATAACAAAAATCTAACAAGAGAAAGAGTGAACGAGAGAGCGAAAAAGAACTATGAATGAGAGAGAGCAAACATCAACAAAACAGCGACAACTCAAGTTGGAGAAGGTTGCAATATAGAGGAGGTTGGAAGAATAAGAAGGGTTTAGGATTGTATAGAGATAAATGATAATGAGTGAGTTTTTTTAGTTAATTGAAAATGAGAAGTTGTTTCGCGTAAACTTTTTTTTTTTTAACTACACAAAAACCGTCTAACAAAAAAATAATAATAAACAAAACTTTACTTTCACATTATCTACAAAAAATCCGTTGAACAAATAAAATTATTCTCTTCATTTACCTATAGAGAAATTGTGGTAAACGCAACACAAATAAATTTTTCACGACTTAAAAGTGAGTTGCATTCTTTTTATTTACCAACAATTTTTTTTTAATTTTACCCGCTGATTAATCGTGGAAATTAATTAAAAAAATCAATTTATTTTATAAAAAAAAAATACATACATATCTTCCGTAGGTACCAAATAATTTACTCACAGATTGAGATATGTGGGTAATTTTCATTAGGTATATAGATGTTTTCTTGTAGTGTGTCAAACAAAAAACGTATTGTAATATTTTAACAACTCACTCCTATTTTATAACTTAATGTAAATAAATTAGCAAAATCATCTTATTTTGCAACGAATTCCCTCCTAAATTGTAAATAACTCAACAACCTAATTCTATCTTGCAATCAACTTCCTCTTATTTTGCCGTCAACTTATTTGTAAATAAAATTAACAAATCTCTCATATTTTGTAGTTGATTGCCTCTTATTGTACAATCAATTTTATTTATTAAAATATAAATTATATTTATTAAAATATAAATTAGCATATATGGTCAAAATACAAATTACACACTCACTTTACTTATTTAATATAATTTAATATCACAATTAATTATTTTATTCTAAAAGAATTCATTGAATTTAACTTCTCAAGATGTAGGGATGTATATTTTGTTGTTGTGCAATATGAAAAAATAAATTAATTGATTAAAGAATTAATCGAGGTATAACTGATTCGGATCCTTTGAACAAGATCTCGAGTTTAAGCCTTATAAATGTAAAAGTTCAAGTTGAAAGGAGAAACTCTATTAAATATATTAAAAATCCGGTATATCCAAAAAAAAATTTACAAGCAATTCATTGTCAAACATCAAAGATTCAATGTCAGGAATTTTTCCCGGAATAACAAAATTTGTTATGCACTTCATCGAATCGTGATCTAAATAGTTTTTGTTTGAGCTTTTCCATGAATCTTGACTAGATATTTCTGGATCTTCCATATGAATATGGCGGTGTTTATTATTCATATTATTGACCTTTGTCCTACGTTTTTTCACTATCTTCTGCGGATATAAAGTTGTTAGGATTTGCAATAGATCTATCTCCTTATTTTTGTTTTGTTGTTTCTTTCTGCCATTGTCTTTTCTTGATCCCATTACTGCCTATATGTATATTAATCATCTATTTATTAGTCTCAAATTTATATTAGTATTATACATGAAGAAATTAAATAACAACTATATATATAATATACCTTTTTGTTGCTGTTGAAAAACCTTCAAATCTATAACAAGTTAATTTTTTTGGAGAATTGTTTCAGAGAAAGAAGAGTGTTTTTAAAAGAGATGAAAAACTTTAATCATATAAAATAACATAAATTTGTAAATAAGAGTATATATAATGTTGAAAGAGAAGATAAAATTCAAATAAAATTATGTTAATTAAGAAAAATATCAAATAAGATATGCCACAATCTATCAGGTTTAAAACATTTTTAAATACACAATTTTCGGGATCTTGAAAAGATTTAAACAAACAAAAGGTAACTTCTGTTTCTTTGATAACTTCCTTAGAATTCTAAAAGAAATAAACAAATCTTTCTTAGGATTTGTGTATTAAAAGTGTAAGATATATCGAAAATTATAGTAAAAAAATTCAATCTAAATTACCGAGGTTCGAATCTTTATTAATGAAAATTTCAAATTATTCAAAAAAAAGATTGGTTTTTTTCTTAAAGAAATTATTGACTTTTTTATTATTAAATGAATATGGGAAGCTTTTTAAATTTCAAATTATATAAGAATAATACTCCTTCTAATGTTATAGTATAAGAATTAGTCACAAAAAAAAATTATATACAAGAAGAAAAAAAAATTACAAACAAGATTCATTTAATGCGATAATTCTTTGTAAATTAACTTTGACATTAAATATTTTCACACTCACTAATATAAACATTAATTGTATTTTTAGTAAAAAAAAGTATAAAAAACATATTTAAGCAATAAATTATATATAAAAGAAGAACTTAGTAATAAATAAACTTTAAATTTTG
>JBBPBO010001985.1:5385876-5408802 GCA_037974295.1 Cicer cuneatum
ATGTATTCTCTTATATGTTTGGTTGTTTCTTTGGACCATTGACTTTTCTAGATCCTATTATATATATATATATATATATATATATATATATATATATATATATATATATATATATATATATATATATATTCAACTATTTATTAGTCTCAAATTTATATTAGTATTATACATGAAATAATTAAAATAACAAACTTTTGAAATATATATAATGTATATATATGAGCAATATACCTTGTTATTGGTGTGAGAAAACGTTCATATCTATAATGTTAATTTTTTGAGAAATAATTTCAGAGAAAGAAAAAAGCTTTTCTCTAAATGAAAAACTTTTAATATTATTGGTGTTGGAAAACCTTCAAATCCATAACAAGTTAAATTTTTGGGAAATGATTTCACATAAAGAAGAAAGCTTTTCTCTAAATGAAAAACTTTTAATATTATTGGTGTGGATAAACCTTCGGATCCATAACAAGTTAATTTTTTTGGAAATGATTTCAGAGAAAGAAAAAAGCATTTCTCTAAATGAAAAACATATAGGTGTGGGAAAACCTTGGAAACATAATAAGTTAACTTTTTAGGAAATGATTTCAAAGAAATACAAAGCTTTTCTCTAAATGAAAAAACTTTAATTAAAGAAAAGAGGAGTATATATAATGCTGAAAGATAGGATTTTAATAAGATAATGTTAAATAAAAAAAATCAAATAAGCACAATCTATCATATTTATAAACAAAATTTTCGGGATCTTGAATTCATGAATTTGTGTCTTAAAAGAATAAAGATATATAAAAAATTATCGGGAAAAAAACCAATCACCCTAAATTATCTAGATCTTTATTATTGAATTTCAAATAATTAAAAAAAAAAAAAAGAAGATTGGTTTTTCCCTTAAAAAAATGATTGGTTTTTTTATTACCAAATGAATAGGACAGTTTTTAAATTTCAGAACAATACTCCTTCTAGCCTTATATACTTACCAAGGAGATTCATTTAATGTGATAAATTTAATTTTTTAATAAGAATATTTATTGCATTTCTAATATAAAAAAAAATATTTAAGCAATCAATTATATTTGGGGACCAAAAATATCTAAATAAAAGAGCAAAGTTAGTAAAATAAACTCCAAAAATATCTACATTGAAATTGGACTTAACATTTGCATTATCTTTTTTTGGTTCCATTTGTTACCGTAGATGGAACGGTGAACAACTGTAATGAAAAGCGGAGCGAGAAAAATGGAATTTGGGAATTTAGGACGGGGGCTGGATTTATGACCGTACAGGATTGTCGGTGTAGGGAATTACGGAACGGCGTTTTAATACGGCGTCGTTTGGATGCTGATTCACACTGCAGGCTTTTTACAGAGATTAATAACAAAGTAACCCCTATTTAAAGTGACATTTTGCATATCTAATTTTTTTTTACTTATACTAATATTTTATTTTAAATGGAGTACATCACTAAAATAAACATGCATTAATTTATTTTTTTCTATTAAGTAAACTCAAATGATTTCATTATTAATAATTTGTAAATATAAGGAAAATTATAATTAGAAAAACTTGAGGATTAATAATATTTTTAGCACCATTTCATTAATTTTCTTTTAAAAAACTATACCAAATAATTTGAAAAAAAAATTGAATGGATCAAAAAATTTATCAAGTTTTAAATATATTTTTTTGTTATGCTTTTTTAATTTAAGGTCAAATCTTTAGGGCACAAGTAACGTAAATTTTACAACATATTTAAGTTTGTTTTCACTATTAAATTAATAGTTAAATAGCACTCGTGGTCCCTTAACTTAATTTTAGTTAACGTTTTACTCTTTTATTTTTTTTCTGATTCGGTCATTTATTTTAATTTTAAGTGACAATTTGATCTTTTATGTTTTAAAAATGTCAACAATATTATCTTTTTTTTTTTACAATAAATTAAAAAATTCATCAAAATTTTCAACCAAAACCCATAAAATTAATTATATTCTTTAATATAATACAAATTTTATAAAATTCGTAATTCAAATCTTAAAATAAACTCATATTTTCATTTTTTATTTGATGTTGTTAGAGATAGAATTTTAAAAATCAAATAAAGAATAAAAATATGAGTTTATTTGAATATTTGAGTTACAAATTTGATGAAATTTGTATTATATTAAAGAATATAATTAATTTTATGGGTTTTGGTTGAAAATTTTGATGAATTTTTTGAATTTTTGTAAAAAAAAAATATAATACTGTTGACATTTTAAAACATTAAAGATTAAATTGTCACTTAAAATTAAAATAAAGGACTAAACCGAAAAAAGAAAAGATAAAAGAGTAAAACGTTAACTAAAATTATAAGTTAAGAGACCACGAGTGCTATTTAGCCTAAATTAGATTATATATGTTCAAAAAAATTTGGTTGGAAATTCACAAATCTTATCTATTATTAAATTGAACCGTTTACTCTTGTGCTAATACGTGAACTGTCAAGTTAAAACAATAAAATAAAAATTGTTAAGCTAAAATAAATAAATAAATGTCAAGCTATGTCATATGGTTTTTTTCAACCTTCTTAGTCTATGTCCCACGATTATAAGGTTATCTTCCTCTAATTTTTCTTTATAAAATTTTATTTTTCTGTTGATAAATTTTATAAATTTGATATTGGTCACTTAATTTTATAAACTATAATTATTTCATATAAATGAAATAATGTTCGTACAAGTAACCAACCTTAAAGACATATTTAACTCAAAATTTTGCTAGAATGACTTACAATTTAGGATAGATAAAGTAATTAAATAAAAATAAATGACATAATATGACTTCGAATATTGATTTATTGTGGTATTATATTCAACAAAATTCTAAAATATGAGAGTTGTCACCTTAAATAAAATTATCTTAAATTAAAAGTTGAAATTAATAAAAAAATAATAGATAAATGAGATGGTTGGCGGATAGAATCAAAGTATAGTCGATGTAAATGCACTTAAAAATATATTGTCAAGTCTTTCTCAATTGCTCCATAGTTTATCTAGCAGGTTAATTACCCATTAAAAAAGTCAAATATAGTGTTACTTAAAAATTTGACTTTTTGTGTGCTTTATTGATATCTTTCACTTAAATAAATTAGGAAAATCAAAGCATAATCATAAAATGTGGGAATGCTAGGCGAGCATTGGCACACAACTATCTTAGATGTCATGAGCTTGTGAGTTTAGTTGAGAAACAATGGTTAGTACGAGATATTTTTATATGAAAAATAAAATTGTTATTTAATTAAAAGGTCAAAAAAAAATTACTTAATATATAAATATGAGCATATAATTTTTTCTAAATTAATATTATTTTAATAATATTAAATCAATTGAAAAAAGATTATATAACATCAATTATATTAATTTAGTGATGATATGTTAAAATTTAAAAAATTCGCTTTAAATCTCGTAGAATCAACGTGGTGCGACTGACACATAAATATAAAGATCTCGTAGTTTATTGAAAGTATTGATTGATTATCAAATAAATAAAATTATTTTAAATTAAAATTCAAAAAATAATTAAATTATCTGAAAATATAAGTAAAAATTAATTAAAAATAAATTAATTAATTAATGATATGTTGGGTGGATGAAATAAAGTAGAGATGCATATTTTGTTGAGATATTTTTGGTAGATAGAATAATATTCTGTTATGAATTAATTGAAAAGATAAGTGAATTGTTTAATGGATAGAGTCAAAGTACGTAGATATAGGTAGTTAGTTGAAATATTTTTGGTAGATAAAAAAAAATAGTTTTATAATTAAAAAATAGATATTGATTAGATTCCAAATCATTAAAACAAAACACACAACATTGTAGTTGATGAACGTCTCTAATTATTCCTCTTTACCAAAGTTTCATTATTGTTGCAACTCTCTCTTGTAACAATTTCCACTACAAACACACTCACTTTACTTATTTAATATCATCACAATTAATTATTTTATTATTAATAAAATCATTGAATTTATTTTTATGTAGGGCATGTAAATTTTGTTGTTGTGCAATATGAAAAATATATTAATTGATAAAAGAATACATTAATACACAAAGATGGACAAACCAACGTCATGTTGGTCGAGATTTCAAGTTCAAGCCTTATGAATATAAAAATCATAATTCAAAAGAACTCATTAAAAGTCTGGTATATCCAAAAAAAAAATTTACAAGCAATTTATCGTCACCCATCAATGATTCAATGTCTGGAATATTTCCTGGAATAACAAAATTTGTTATGCACTTCGTCGAATCGTGATCTGAATAGTTTTTGCTTGAGCTTTCCCATGAATGTGGACTAGAAATTTCTGCATCTTCAAGATGAATACGACAGTATTTATTTTTTATATTATTAACCTTAGTCCTACGTTTTTTCACTATCTTCTGCGGATATAAGGTCGCTAGGATTTGCAATAGATTTGTTCCCTTCACTTTGTTTTGTTGTTTCTTTGAACCATGGACTTTTTCTGATCCCATTATTGCCTATATATTGTTCAACTATTTATTAGTTTCAAATTTATATTAGTATTATACATGAAGAAATTAAATAACAACTTTTTAAAGATATATGTATATATGTGAATATACCTTGTAGTTGGTGTTGGAAAACCTTCAAGTACGTAACAAGTTAATTTTTTCGGAAAGAAGAAAGCTTTTCTTGTAGAGATAAAAAAAAAACTTTAAGCAAATATATATAATCAAATAAATAAGTAAAGAAAAGACTAGTGTATATAATGTTAAAAAAGAGAAAAGTAGGATTCACATAAGATTATGTTAATCAATAAAATATAATCAAACAATCTATCATATTTAAAACTTCTATAAATACACAAAATTTTCGGGATCTTGCAAATATTTAAAATAACAAAAGGAAACTTCTTTGATAACTTCCTTATAATTCTATATATATATAATATATATATATATATATATATATATATATATATATATATATATATATCTTTTAATTTGTGTCTTAAAAGAGAAAGATATATCGAAAATTATCGGGGAAAAAAAATCCAATCTCCCTACTAACGTATCTAAGTTCGGATCATTATTAATGAATTTTAAATTATTAAAAAAAAAAGGATTGGTTTTTTCCTTAAAAGTGGTTTTTTTTATTACTAAATGAAAAGTAAAGTTTTTAAATTTCAGAATAACACTCCTTTTAGTTTTATCTTTTAGTCTAAATAGCACCCGTCGTCCCTTAACTTAATTTCAATTAAAGCTTTAGTCTCTTATTTTTTTTCCCTTTATTTTAATTTTAAGTGATAATTTTGATCTTTTATGTTTTAAAATGTCAACAATATTATCATTCTTTTTTACAAAAATTCAAAAAACTTATCAACATTTTCAACCAAAATCCATAAAATTAATTATATTATTTAATATAATACAAATTTCATCAAATTCGTAACTCAAATATTCAAATAAACTCATACAAAAATTTCATCAAATTTTATTCTTTATTTGATGTTGTTAAAAATGGAAATATGAGTTTATTTGAAGATTTGAGTTTCGAATTTGATGAAATTTGTATTATATTGAAGAATATAAATACTTTTATGGATTTTGGTTGAATTTTTGTAAAAAAAAAAAGGATAACATTGTTGATATTTTAAAACATAAAACATCAAATTGTCACTTAAAATTAAAATAAATGACTGAATCGGGAAAAAAAATATAAAAGATTAAAACATTAATTAAAATTAAGTTAAGGGACCATATGTGTTATTTAGCTTATCTTATATATAAAATTATATATAAAAGAAGAAAAAGTAAAAATCATAAATTAAGACCAAAGAGATTCTTTTAATATGATAACTTTGATTTTTCATAAAGTAATATTGTAACATTAAATATTTTTACACTTATTAATGTGAATATATATTGTATATTTTTTCCTTAGATTCCCTCGATCTTATTGGAGCACATCAAACACTAATAAATATTTAAACAATAAATTATATTGGGACCAAAATTTTTTTTTATATAAAAGAGTAATAAATAAACTTTAAATTTTGACTATATACATTGCAATTGGACTTAGAGTTTGCGCACTGATTGCGTAACTGTTATTGCGTTATCTTTTTTTTTTGGAGATGGTTATGCACCAGGATCTAAACATATGAGTATTTTTTTAATTGAAATCATATCCGACAATACTATGTAAATTAATTGTAAAGGGTCGAGACTTCGTCTTTTTCTATTAAATAAAATGACTATATTTACATTAAAATAAAAATAAATGGAAATCTTATCTCGTAAAAAAATAAAAATTATATTAATAGTTATTCATCAGACTTTAGTTACCTTCCGATCAACTAAATTGTTATTAACTAAATTGTTATTAGAGCCTATTACTAAAGAATTAAAAAAATATATTATTTTATAATTTTACTTTGTTTCACTGATATATTGTTTTACTTCCTAAAATATATTTTGACTCATATTATTTTATTTCTTAAAATATATACTCTTCAAATAAAAATAAGCAATAATAATTTTTAAAAAGTGGACATATTTGGATATAAGCAACAAAACATTTTTTTTAAAATTTAAATTTAAAACATAGAATATAACAATATGGAAACAGAAATTTAGATATGATTAGATAATATAGATATTATGAAATTGAAATAAATTAAATTAAAACAAACATATTATCTATTATATTTAATATGTGGAGCATGATCCAAGTACATTGATAGTAGTAGTTTTATATGAGACGGACTAATGGATCTTATAATATATTTTAATATATTTTGATAGTATCTTATATTTTTATATATTAGGGATAGAATGTTGCTAACATTTATCCTATTTTAATTACTCCATACAACAATCTTTCTTTTTTATTCACAGGCCAAAACTTAACCGTAACAAGTAATTACGTTTTCTACAAATAAATCCTTGCGTTTCGGAATGTAGAAACAGTATTGAATATTCACAAATTAAAATAATAAAACTTGATCAAGTTAAAAGTTTTAATTTCTTTATGTTTCACAATTTCAGTATCTTCCTTATGTGTATGAAAGTATCTCATGCTTCCCTTCCCTCTCAATCTTTAGCAAAGGAAGGAGGCAACAAGCAATCCAGAAAAATATGTAACAAAAATGAAAACCTATATATACTAGTACTAATTAACATGTCACCTATGAGCATGTAAAAATAATATAATTGATCTGAAATTTCTAGGAAATGTTAAAAAAAAAATGGTATTCAAAGACAAACTCAAGGGAGGGAATAGGCCCTGACCACTCTTCCTTCATCTACTGCCATGTGCATATAATAACAGCATGGGCAAAAAAATTATACTAAGAGGTTGAAACCACATAACTAATTAGCTAAACTAATAAAAAATATTAAAAAAACGACCGTTATTTGCTCACGGATCTGTTTTTTTTTTTTATTTCAATTTTCATATATAATACACGTAAATGGTGCTACTAATTGGAGAAGTAAAGCAATGTTAGTCTAAAGAATGATGCTAATAAGTGTTAAAAAATAATAATGTTTTTTTACAAAAATTATTAATGACAATGCTAATAATGGTTGATTTAATTTTTTTAAGATAAAAAATATAAATAATGGCTTGGTACTTTTGATTTTATAATTGGTTTTGTTGTTATTTTATAAATGATTTTTTAGATTTAAGGATTAGTTAAAAAAAAGATGAATATAGAAAGATTTTGCTTCATCAATTTAGATTTTTAGATTATGCAGTTTTGACAAATATTTGATGTTAAAAAGTAAAATAAATTGTAAAAAAATTTCAGCCCCCAATCTATTACATTTTTGGATTGGTCGTTGATGGTGTCGTTATCTCTTGTCTTTAAACATGTACAAATTTATACATTGAATTACAGATATTTGATAATATTTTTAGTTGTACCAAATTTGTTGATAATTAATATTATTTTTAAACTTAATATTTAAAATATTTATTGTTTGGTAAAAATATATAAAATAATTGTGATTATTTAGCAAAAAATAGTTAATATATTTAAAATATTAGAGAGAGTCGCATATAAAAAGAAAAAAAAATAAATTCACATATTTAGAGACTATGTATGTGAATAATTGACACACAAATATATATATATTTTTTAAAAGAACCCCAATTTTGATTGTAGGATAACTATATATACAACATTCACATAAACGGACACCAAATCGATTGAATTCGAAGTCGTTAGCAAACTCCAATTAAAAATGTATCGTTTGAGGAAGTTCGGATACTAAGTAAAATAATTTTACTTTCCTTCCTTCCATTACAAACTAGAGGTTATAAAACAAAAAAAACAAAAAAAAAAAGTAAAGAAAACCAAATCCTCGCCAACCACACGAATTAATTAATATATATATGTATGTAAGATCAGCTTAATTAGCTATATGTCCATAACATGGAAAAAGTTTTTGTTCTTAACGACTATGTCATACATGTGCATGGGCTTGAGCTTGTTGAAATCCTTTGGAAGAGAAATGAGGTACACGGTGGAGCGTTTGTGGAACTGAAGCAGATGATCAGGGTCATCATAGTAGCGTTCCCAACCAAGAGAGTATAGCTTGTGTTCTAACAAAGAATAGGATGTCATAACTTCATTGGTTGGTGTGTAAACCAACACCTTTCTCCTTCCACTTCCACTATTACTACTCGCACCCTCACCTCCAGGGTTCTCCACTAGCCGCACCACCCCTTTTTTAAAAACCCATACCCCAGACATCAATTATATCTTCTTCTTTAATTTCTATACACAAAATTGTACGTGTGTTTGTGTTTTTGCGACCTTGAGATATATAGTGTAATATATTTATAATGGTGGAGGTGTGAGGAGTAAGGATGAGATGTCGTTTGACAATTCAATTATTCTATCTATTATATTTACTCATATCAGCTTTATATATACATGGGGGAAGAATGGGAGATTATACTCTAGAGTCGTGTTTTTATGTGAATACAGCTAATGTGGGACCCAACAAAGGAAGAGTCCTAGGCTAAATTAAGATTCATTTTAGGGTAGGGTGGGTTTGAGACCGGTTGGTCTCTTATATTTTATGTTAAGGATTCACGAAGAATGTGATTATTTGATTTTTTATTGAGATTAGATAATTTAAAATTTAAATTTAATAATTTTTAATTTTAAAATTAAAAATATAAAATTAATTTAAATTTTAGATCGTCCGATCTCGATTGAACAACACAATGACAACCACAGTAAGAATATAGTATGAATATGTGCATTAAGTAACTAAAGAAAATTCTTTTTCGTTTTAGGGGAAGGGGAGGTTCATTATCCATATAATATATATCATGATCGAATTGGGGGAATCCTTATACTCATGTCTATTCACACACACACAAAGTATGTAGTGTAAAATTGTAACTCCAAAGAATCTCTTTTTTTGGTTTGGCGGAGAAATAGTTCTTCTAGAAACAAAGGAAAAAAAATGAATAGTGTCTACATGTTATACGGTGTGCATGATAGCATCTTACTTATGTTACAAAGAGTATCACGTAAAGGATTTAATTGGTAAGATACCAGAGGAGCAATTAATTTATTTAACTTCAATAAAATTAATGAATCATAAAGTGGTGAGGAAATTAAATATTGTTTTAATTACTAGTAGGAATCGTATTTGGTACTACAAAACTTAAACAACACTTATGAACACTGGAGGGGAGGGGAGAAATATAAATTTGAACTTGAATGGTTAATTAATTATGGAATAAATAAATTTGTTTATAAGAAGTATAAAGGAAGAATGCGCATTGCATAAATTGACGAGTGTGTGTGGGGACAAATTATGAAGCGAATAGCCTTCAAATTAATTCCGGTCGTTAGTGTGATTTATTTACATTACACACAACATGGGAGAGGCTTTAATTCCAAAGGGTTTTTGTCTGCCTATCCAATTTTGGCAATTCATATTGCCAGCTTTCAATTTATTATATTATTATTACTAACAATTTTTGTGGATCTCGAACTGTGACTAAAAATGTCTTTAATAGCTTGATCAAAGGATGATATTGAAGGATATTTGAAATGGTGTAGTACCTACATGTATTTAGATTCTCAATTCAATGTGACATAAATTGACGAGTGTGAGGTAAACGAACAAAGCATTAAGGAAATTAAAAACAATTTTTATCAAGAATATCTAGATTACACATCTATTAAAGTTAATTTTATTCTTTTGGAATAGTTTATATCTTTTACGCAAATAGACTTAAAATAAATAGTATCTCGAACATGATTATTTCAATACTCAGTCCGACCCAACCATATCAAAGGTTACCATGTTGCAGTCCTTTAGGAACACATGTAACATATTTTATCAACCCAACACCGTGAGTGTGACATTTCTTTAGTTTGCTACCACCACTTTGTGACAATAGATTCTATATATGATGCAATCATGCAAGATTTACACAAAATTACTTATTTAACTTCTCAAATTCCTTTTGAAACCCGTTGGAGGACCACTATTGTTGGTTGGGTATCTATATAAATTATTTATAAATATCCAAAGAAATAAGTATCTAGTATAAATATTCCTAGAAGCAACTCATCGACACTTGAAGTAAATTATGGTGACTCGTACTGTTCAAGCTCCGTAACTTCAAGTTTCCACTCAAATCATTTTGGAATTTATCTCAATTAATATTCTTTTCTAAAAGTTTGTTAGTGAAGTAACCACAATACACATAGTTGTATCAAATATACTCACGGAAAGAACAAACAAAATTAAATAAGAATAATGACGTAGGGTTGTATGAGCTATTTAAGTTAATGACCAAGGTTGTATGAGCTATTTAGTTGTGACGGGAGCCTAAAACATTAGAAGATGGTGATATTAGGACACCGGTAATCACACAGATGAATTAAAAAAAAATTAATTTATAATTATTTTGTAGTGAGATTTTAGTACTACATTTAAAACTGACGGATGAATTAGACATTACATTTTAAAAAAAATTAAAATATTTAATATATAAATCATCTTATTTGTATATTGTTTAAGTTATTGTTTGAGATTTCTAATTCACTTGATAAGCTAACACATTTCAAGATTTTACCTTTTCGTTTTAAAATTTTTTATTTGCATTAAAGTTATTCGGAGAACATCTCCTTAATTATTATTCTCAAATTACAGCTTTCATAATAGTTTACTTCTTTAATCCCAACACAGATATTCATAAAGGATTTGGTTCTGCCACATATGGAAAGCTTCCACCCTACCACAAAAACTTCATCTTGCAGCATGTGTATTCAAGTATTAAAAACAAGAAAAGAAATCGATTACTATTTTTGCAAAATTAACAAGTGGTTCTTGAAAAATTACCTAACAATTACCCTTATTTAGTTTTTTATATAAGCAAAATTTATTAAAGAGAGTACCGATAGTATTTCAACTCTTACGTAAAGAACACTTTGGATCCATTATCACAGTAGAAAATAATTATTCACCTTCTATCTGATTACTATTTTGTAAAATCAATTATTGAATTAAAAATTACTATTATATAGATTATATATACAAATTTTGATATTATTCTATAATTATTTTATATGTCATCAAAATATGTCAAAATTAAAGTTATATATAATTACACTATTGATGTTAATTTTGATTCATAATTTTTGATTTAAAAAATAATTAAGGATTAATGTAAAAATTTGAAGATATGACCTACATAACCATAACTTTCAATCCAACTATTAATATTGAAAAATATGTATTTCATAGTGTAACTATTCAAATATAATTTATTCTCTTCTTATATATATAATTAGGGAGTGAGATGACTAAATCTAGACCATACAAAAATATTTATGATTGAAAGTTATTTAAGTATTGCAATTTTATAAAAAATTGAGAAAAAAAAATTATTATTACTAAATATAACACTAATTATTATTTTATAATGGTTTCACATGAGACTTGAATCGTGCCCCTTAAAACTACAATGTCAAACTATTTTCAATAGATATTCACTTAAAAAAGTTACACGACTTTTTATTTAAATCTTATTCTTGTTTTTTGAGTTTGAAAAAATAATTTAAAAATCACAATTTGTGCCACCAAAGATATTACAGGGTTGAGTCGCGGACTAGGTCGCTCTCTTTAAGACGTTTTGCGGCACTGCCCAAAACCCAGATTCATTGTATCGGAGTTCCACTACACTGTAGAAAACCGTTCTAGAATTACACCCTCAATATGGCTGTTAAAGTCACTCTCAATATGACGGTTAAAGTCTACACTTTAAAAGGATAGTGGTATTGTGACCACTCAAAACTTGATGGAACTACTGCATAACAACCACTTTAAAATATCGAAAGGACTACAGTACAATACCGCTCTAAAATATCGAAGGGACTACAGTACTACCGCTCTATAATATCAAAGGGACTACGGTATAACAATCGTCTCTAAAATGTCGAAGGGACAGAAAGAAAGTGGAGAATTGGCTCATAAATTAGCCGAGCAGAATATGAAAGGGAAAAAAGAAAAAATTGAGAACTACATCCAACTTTGGTGTGCTTTATCAAAGGTTGAAATAAGTAAATTATATATAAAAGGAGACATGTTGCATAGATATAAAAAAGGGAATGAATCCATAGCTTAACTTATATATTGAAAGGTATATAAGTATTTAAGTGAATATAAGATTTTTCTAAAATAAAAATTTGTCATGTTTGGCACTCATGCAAAATCTTCAGAGTTTTATTATTTTTAAAAACTCTATTAATTCTTTATTTTTTTTCTACTATTGCACTATTTCAACATGCTGAAATTGGAATATCGGTCCCTGTTGTCCTAAAAGAAAAACTAGGATTGCGTTGCGGTTTTCATAGCAAATTCATCAAAATCCACTATGCTATAATGCCGCGATTTGACAACACTACAGACCACTTATTAAGGATTTAAAAGCACTAATTTAACTTCCATGAATCAGGATACTAACTAATTTTTTCAACAATAAATACAGCAGAGTAAGCACACAATGTCGTTAAAGAGACAAATAAAGGAAAAATATATCCCTTCATTACATAAAGCATGGAAGTAAGGATGGGTTACAAAACATTAGGTTTTGATTTCAATGAACATAAACATAAAAAAATTCGACCTTGAGACATTTATAAGAATAAAATAATTACCCAGCCCAACTTATATTCCTGTTAAGCTGTGACCAGCCAAAACATGCAATGAGTATGATTGTGCTCACCCCCGATTTGGAGAATAAAGTGCTAGTTGAAAAATCATATGTTGAGATTGTGAAAAACATGCATTTATCATTTATGTAACAAACTAAGACATCATTAAAATCTCATCCATTGATTTTTGGATACAACTCCACAGCTCATCCTCTACAATGCATGCATGTTTTAGAGGAACAAGTTGCTTATTCAAACACTTTAATGTACACACATCACATTCATCACTTGACAAACCAAACCCATCAAGCAACCCACTAAAAAATGCAAAACACACTAACATATATAAAGGAAGCATGGCTAGGATCAGAACAAAGGTTATAATCAACGCAGGAAGGCCATTAACAGCAGACCGGTAATTGAAGTAAAAGGAAAGCAACAAGATGTGGGGAGAAGTAGATCGTCATTCCATACTAGAATGCAATTGCAATCCACGCCTTTCTTCATAATCCCTTTATTTTGATGTAGAAGAAGTTGCGAGTGTCACATTGCAATAACTCATCAAGGGCCAGGGGCCCTCTTCGTTATGCCTTAAAACTTCAAAACACTGTCACTACCGATGTACATTCTTCCCACTCAAACCTTTTACTGTATTTCCAACATTTCCTTGCCATTTCAAATTTCAGCTTACACAGAGAGACCCAAGAGAGACAAAATGCAAAATTTCTTCTCAAATGAAAATAACTCTTTTTTGAAAGACCCATAGATTTTGTGATAGGATTAAATCACAGCCAACTATATACAAGTTAGAGTAAGGTTAATTGCGTTCATTGGCAATGAAAAATCACTCAAATCCTGTTAAGGGAAAAAAGTATAAACATCAAAATTCCACATTGGACCCAACTAATTTGAATCAAGTCACACATACACACACACATTGGGCAGATTTTTCCTTGTGATTATTTGTTCATTTATCCTTCACAAGACTTCAATTTGAAGAAACCTAAACTCTTTGCAACTGGGCCAAACAAACATTGCACACCCTATTTGCATCATGAATATAATAGTTCGTATATTATAATAGTTGCAACTTGGACAATTATCATTTGAAATAATCATTCCTTAACCCAAGACATTACACACTGATTATAAGTCACAAAATTATATTCAAATCAAACACAAAGAGGTATCTGATTATCCAAAACAATCTCAAAGGCAAAAATAGCACCCATAAAATATATATATAGAAACTGAATAACCTTCTATCTATTAAATAGTGTAACTATACTATAGAGAACAATATAATAACTGCAATCACTGCAACATTTATCAATATTTCATTTGATTCCAATATGACTAAGAATCACTCTTACAGTGATGTGATGAATGTTAAAAAAAAAAAAAACTCATTTGCATAAACACTAAGTTGTATCGATACAAAAATAGCCCGCTAGTAAAATTTTAAAACTCTAAGATTGGTATATAGTTTCAATTTCAAAGCTCATCTTCCATTCTTAAATACTCCCCTATATCACCCTGATGCAACACAACAATACCATTAGGATCCAACTTCCTACAATCCTGTGTTGACTTAGCAGCTACCCCAAAACCCAAAGGCACATCAGCCATAGAAAAAACAACAACCCCATCACCAGAAACAATGTTTTCAGTTATCCTACCCAACGCACTCTTCAAAACATGGTTTCCATACAAAAACGACATTTCAGACTGAGGTTTAAGCCACACCTTGTGTTTTGCATTTGCGGCGAGAAGGTTGAGTGCTTGAACTGTGAGATGGAAGTTACCACCGTGGGTGTATTTTCCGATGCATGTGCCAACGGTAGCGAGATTAGGTCGTGCGATGTTTGTGGCTCGTTTGACGAGCGATTCGCTTGTGTAGAAGATTTTGTTCTTGTGAAGACGGAAACAGTAGTGACCTGGGTTTGAATCGGGTCCTTCGTGTGAAGGGTTTTCGACTATGTTCTTTAGGTTGTTGCCAACGAATTTGAAGAGCTTTTCGAATACTACGCTCGTTTCTGTTTCGTCTAAAGGTCTCATCTTTTTTTCTCTTACTGTGTTTCTTCTCTGCGAATTTCAGTTTCTAGGGTTTGGAATATTGGGGTTTTAGCTTTTTTCGTTATTTGCAAGAAAAATTGGGTTTAATTCAAATGGACATCGTATGTTAATGGGCCTACCAAGGAGATGGCCCAATGATGTTTATATTATGAAGAAAAAAAAAGTGAATTTGTTTTTAACTTAAAGAAAGCTTGTGGTGAAAATGTTAGCAACATTTCATTGATAGGAGTAGAATTTGACACAAATGAGAAACCCAATAAATGTGATCATTAATAGTTTTTGACATAAATTAGTTATCACCAAAATCGATGAATATGAAAGTTAAAAAAAAGAAGTTATTGTATTGAAGTCATTTATACCAAACTCTATAATGTATCACAAACCAAAAAAGTGACATAATATTTGAATGGAAGATAAATTTGACAACCAAAATCTCGGTAACTCATAAAAAAAATCCAAGTATCACATCAATCAATCATGATAATATGATATCCAAAGCTCCTTCAAGCAATCCAGCTCCCAATCCCATTCCTAAATTGTTGCGGGTATCCGCAAACCGCTTGAGGCTGTTGATCCCCACCGTACGACCGTGGATATCCATATCCGGCCGGATATTGCGGCGGAGCAGGATAAGCCGTAACATGTTCCGCAGTGAATTTGTATGAGAAACTGAAAGCACCTTTTGGTTTTCCCGATGGTTTTCTAACTTGGTAACTAACATGTTGGAACGATTTTCCGTTGCCGGTTTGGTTGAGAAGCTCTCTGATGGGAATCTGGACGCTACCGATGTCTTTATCGGCGGCGAGGTTACGCACACAGCGGAGGTTGATTTCGAGGATCAAACGATTCTGGCGAGCTAGGGTTTCGTTGAAAGTGAGTTTAACGGGGAAATTCCAAGCGGGGTTAGTACCGGATTCTTTGTCGACGGGGGTTTTGGTGTTTTGAGTGTGGAGAGGATCTCCGGAGATTGAAACGACGGCGTAAACTTCCATTTTGGCAAATAGGTTAACATTTTTTAGATCTTTTGCTGATGTGAGGTTGAGTTCTAAGGTTTTGTATTCCATGCTATTACAATGGTGATTAATTATAACTATAAGAATTGTAATGCGTGTTTTGTTATTAATTATATTTGAATAATTTGAAGTATATACGTCGAGGAAGCAATGTCAATGATTTGCGAATTTATAGAAAGTAAGTTGGTGGCGATGGCGCAATATTCTACGGAGGAACTTTCCTCCTCTTGATTTTTGCCATCCCTGTTTTTCTTCGGATTCTTCTTTTTTCTTTTTGACAAATTCTTCTGTCAAAGTCTTATATTTCTTCTATTAGCAACAATGATACACAAGTTGTACATTTTTATATACACTAAAATAGTATACATATAACATTTTTTAAAGTTAGTCTACAAATAACTTAACTCTACTATATTATATGACTTAACAACTCAATCACAAAATTTGAAATTATATTAAGTCAATTTTTTATTTAAAATTATACAAAAGATTGTGTGTTTGATTACTATAATATAACAATAATAAACTATTAAATTAATAAAATACAATATTTATAGTGAGAGGGGAGTGATTTAATTTTGCGTATTTATAAAATTAATGGTTGAACTAGTTGAAAATATAAAATACCATAAAAAATATATTTATTTTTTGATAAAAATCAATAATTATAAATTTAAACGCTACTTAAATAATTATAAAAAATATTATAAATTCGTGAAAACATACAGTATAAACGCCATTAATATTTGTTATAAGCTTGTTTGTTTTACCACACTAAACATACATTCAAAATAATAATGTACGCCACCAGCACATAGTTGCTCTTAATTAATGCCGTTGGAGTTGACCAATGACCGGGCATCACATACACAATTGGAAAGTCTTCGGATGGACACTAAAAAATGAGCCAATGTAACTCTTCTAATTGAATGATAATTTTTGTTTCCACTTGAAGGTTTATTATATTTGGATAAACTCTTATGTGATCACTACAGTTTGGATACAATATTTAAGCAAACTCACAAAAATAAAAATAAAAAAGAGGAATTACATAATAACGTGTATTTTTTAAAATAATTAAATTATATGTATTTTATATGTATTTAAATTTTGTGTTTTAAATTTTGTGACCGCTCAAATATTTTTCTTCGATTTGAGATTTTGTTTAGTACTAAATATGAATGATTATTTTAATTCATTTAAATTTTAATTTGTACGTCATTCTTTATAACAATCGTATAATTTTATTATTATCATTTTATAAACTTATACTCATGATTCTTTTAAGTTAAGTCTAAATTTGATATAGACCTTTTAATTTATTTTTTTCTAATTAGATCCTTTAGGTTTTATTCTGATAAGGATTACTTTAGCTCGATTTGAACTTCTTCTTCATTATTTTTTTTATCTGTTCTTATTCATCTTATAATCTTCCTCTAATATCATATTTTCTTATACATTGTTAACGTCCATTTACAAAATTCAACCAAAAGTACTAACAAATTGAAAATTTATCTGAAATCAATAACAAATTAAATCAAATATCACACTTCCAAAAATCCATATTTACAACAAACCAAAAATTAAAACCCATAAAAATTTAAAAGTATATTGAAAAATTGTTCGAAAACAATTTTGGATGAAGGATAGTGCCTAGAGGAAAAAAGTAATGAGGGGAATGTTTAATTGAAAGTGTACGAAATCACATAACAATTTGACATGTAAAAATGTCTAAAATCACTTTTTTTTTTTTGTTTAATTGAAACCCATAACAATTTATCAATGGAAGAGAAGCTTAAAGGAGAAAAATGCCTAAAATTTTAGATTCTATAAGTTTCAATTTGCTTGGTTTGAGACAAGTGATGAAGAAGAGAAATAATGTTATGAGTTTCAATTTTATTTTACATAAATTATTAAAAAAGGTAATATTGCAAATAGAGTGAAATTTAAATACATAAGAGGAAAAAACTTAGGGTGGATGCGAGATTTAGACCTAACTTAAAGGTGTAATTTCACTTTGTCATTTTTAGAATGAAAATGTGGAAGAATATGTTTTTTATAGTTTATATTAAAGGTAAATATTGTTCAAAGTATTGTCTGACACTCAACACTAAATATAATAAACTTTTCTGAGTTATAATTCAAACCGTAACAGTTTAGTCTATTTTGTTATATTCAAATTATTTGTTTAAAGATAGAAAAGTATGATTTAAACGCGGAATGTAATAATAAATATTCATTATATTTTTTGAACTATATGCCTTGATGTATTTAAATTATCCCCCCAAGATATTTAAACTATGTGCCTTGAGATATTATTGTGTTTTGCAAAATAGCGTCGTCCATAATTACAAGACTACAAGACCTTGTTGAAAAAGTATTATTGTCCCATTTTGTGCGACTACATTTAGGTTCTTAATTGTATTATTTATTTATTTATCAAATATTTCTATAATTAACTTTTGTATATATTACGTTATGGATAAATGATACTCACGCTCGTGTATGTGACTTTCGAAATATAATTATGATCAATGTTAATTATTTTTAATTATTTGATAGTTGTAATTATTTTAAATAAAAATTATTTATATTAATAGTATTTAAATTAAATAAATATTTTAATTATTTTAAATTTTTTTGTACAAATCAATAAAGACGAATGAAATATTATTTTAAGAATGATAAATTTGTCCCATGTATAGTAATAATAACTAGACACATATTTATTATAATCATTTCGACAAGGAAGACATATTTAATCATCTGATCTTCCATTTTATAATGTTATGCGATAACTTTACAAATTAAATCAAGTAAACGTTTGACGATGATTCATTTGTGAAAGAAAAAAAATATTGTGCTATGATTTGATTGAATGCATGGTAAAAAAAAGCTATACTTTCAACTCATATAACATTACTATATTTATTATAATTTAATTTATACTTTGATCGTGAATGAATGAAATGGCATATAAAAAAAGTGACTATCACTTACTTTCTCGGGCCTTAATAATACGTTAAAAAAACTATTTATTTGTTAATCTCAATCGTAAGTAAATGTCAATTAATTTATCTTTATTTAATGATATTGTTTCAAAAATATCACTGATTCATTCCTTAGTGTTGTGGGATAAATTAATAGTTGTATTTATTTTTTACATGAAATCAAGAATATTAAATGCACTTAACTATTGTTTCTGAAAATAAACTTGAGTATGCCTAGCTGGTAGAATATTGTAACCTAAGTATAAGGTGTTGAAGTGTATGTATAATGAATGATGTGCTTAGGTTTAGAGGTCTTAATCATTATATAGACTGTGAAATAAGGTTTATTAAACATAGTGACTCGATAACCCATCATGATTACTGGACTTTCTAGTTACGAAATATTTTCTCTCTTCTCCTAACTTCCATGCGATTATTCCGATATCTTCTCACGACTCTTGACTTGATCTCAAACCCAAATAACTAATCTAATACGTGGGACTTTTAGAAAATGGCTCTAATCATCTGAGTCAAGTCCAAAATATTATAATGATCCAACTATTATTCTTAATAAATAAGAAAGTATATACTTTTACTTATAATTAAGACCAAAAGAAATACATTTTATCACCTTAATTCTTTCTGTAAAAAAATCCTAACTATTTATCTAATTTTTATAATGAATTCACATTATTGCAATGGCGTTTTTAGCTTTATATTGTTTTGATAGTTGTAAACATAACATAATTTTTTCGTTATAATGTATCGCACTAGTTATTAACGGATTTCATTCAACACAAAACACACTAAAAGATATATGAATAGCCATAGCTCTTTACATTCCAAATCCCAATTTTTAAGAAAGTTTTACCATGTACTCTTATATTCATACTCATGCTATCACATTTTATACAAACTATCCATTTTACTTTTTTTTAAATATTAATAATATTTTCTACCCCACTAAATTCAATTTAAGTTATGGAAAACTTAAAAAAAAGTTATGTTGTTTACCGGAAAAAAGTTTTCATGTTTTCTAATACACAGAGTTCAAATATATGAAAATACATTTGTGTATCGAAAAATTGGTGAAGCAGGTTTTTCGATGCGCAAAAAACATTTTTTATACCGAAAAACTTGAAAGAAGTTTTTCGGCACACAAAGGTTAGGGTTTAAATCACACTAAAACAAACTTGAGTACCGAAAAATTTGAAAATAGTTTTATGGGTTAGGGGTTAGGGTAACCCTACCAAAACACACTTGTTTACTAGAAAACTTGGAAAAAAAATTTCGGTACATAAACATCAAAATTTTGAGTTTTGAATTTTATTTTTAAAAGTTTTTTAGAACCTAAGTTGAATTTAGCAGAGTAATAAAAATTTATTTTTTTGAAAATATAAAAAAAAAAAGTAAAATAAATATTTTACATAAAATGTGAAGTAGGAGTATAAGTGTAGGTATACATAGTAAAGTTTTTTTTTGTTAGTATGAATCCTTATTCCCTTTAGCAAGAGAGATTTTGTCCTTCGGCCCAAGTTTTTTGGGATAAAATAATAGTGGCCCGTTTAAATTTTTGGCGGTAGACTAACGAAGTTTAAATTTTATTTTAAAGAATGACCCTTAAGAAACAACATTTTAATTCTTCCAAAACAATATCAAGTTAAAAAAAAAAAAAACCAAGACAATTTAACGTTTTATAAAACAAAAATGCTAAAGTGTAAGAAGAATTTACTATTTTAGTTGTTCTAATTTAAGAATTTATTATTTTAGTTATTCTAATTTTCTTAAGCATCAAATTAGACTTCACGTTATTTTACGAACTACAATAATTCAATTTTTCTTTTGTGTGTAAAAATAATAGTAAATATAATTATATATTCGTACACAGTCGTAAAGTTATGAATTCAAATTCATAATAAAACGTCAAATATAATAATATCGATATTTCTCACTTAAACTATGACTTAAGAACAAATTTCATTCAATTTTCTAACCACAAAAAATATATTTAACATGCCTCGAATATAAAATTAGCAATTCTACTTTTTAGTTTTTATTTTATATTTTAATGAAAAAAGTATTTATTTTACTTTAATTTTATAAACTAACCCAAAAGTATTGCACTTATAGTAGAGAAATACATAGAAAAACAATATTAAAAGTTGATGCTTTTGTTATATATAATAAGTGAATATAACCTCTATTAAAAAATTCAAATGACGTTGACAATGCTTGAAAATTAAGTTAGATATTAAATCAATAGAACCTTCGGAATTATCATTCATAATTTTAAACTATACAAACTTAAAAAGAGTTAAAAATATTTTTTAAACAATGTAGAGTTGACAGTTTGACCAACTAATTTATTGATTTTAGTTTCAAAAACATTGTTTGATAAAGTTCCAATTGACTCAAGTATAAAAAAAACAAACACCTAGAGTAACTTATAGCTTATCAATTCAAATAACAAAAAATATGTTTGAGAGTAGACATTTTGTCATGAACTTATAATTTATAGTGTTTTTGGATAAATTATTTTAAATGGCTTTTTTAGCTTATAGTTTTATAAATAATTATTTTTTATGTGAATTTTACCCTTATTAATTTAACTAAAACTATTTTTTATCTTTATAATTTATTTATTGTAATTTAAAATAAATAAAGTAAATATATATTACAATTACATGATCATATTTGATATACGAAAGAGAAGGGACACAATATTCAATTATTTTATTTATTTGTTATAATGTTATTATTGTATGTTTATTGCTGTATACCTGTTATTAAATTTCATTGATACATGATTGACATATATGTATTGAATTTATTTTAAAATGAATAATTTAGCAAATTTAAAATAATTTAATAAAAATATATCATATTGATAAATTTTAAATTATTAAATTTTAAATATTAACTAATATAAATATACAAAAAGAAAATAAACTAAACAACTACATCTTTATAAAAGACACGAAGTTTTATTTTTATTTTTTATGAAAGCCAATAAAGAAAAGTGAATATTGTTTCTATAATCCAAATAGTAACTTACGTTTGAAACACTTTTGCATTTTAGTTTTTAAAAAATATTTTATAAATTTGATTTTAAAAATTATTTTAAAGAATAAAATTAAAGAAAAAATTTGTTTGAGATACTTGTTTTTAAAAACAGTTTTAGAGATGCGAAAAAGAGAAAACTTATTTAGTAATCTAAATTTTTAAAACAGTTTTTGACTAGAGAATTAAAAAAACTGAAAATTGAGAAGTAAAACATCATTTAATTGTTTTGCTTTTTTAGTTTTAAAAAGTATAATATTAAAAATAGCTTACAAAATAATTTTTAAAAACAAGTAATTCAAACAAATTTTTTAGTTTTTAAATTTTTAAAAACTAAAATAGAGTTTTTGGGAGGAAAAACTAAAGATAAATTCAATCTTTCTATTTTTTTATAGTCTGATTCGGGTTTTAAATAAAAAATTATATTTTATTTATTAATAAAAGATATTTATTTCATTATTTTTTATATTTATTAGTGATAAATAATTATTTAATATTTTTTTAATATTTATCGATGATAAATATATGTCGTGTATTTTTTTATGTATTAATATCAAATATTTTTATATGAATTTTTATATTTATCACTGAT
>JBBPBO010001985.1:5409125-5455754 GCA_037974295.1 Cicer cuneatum
AGTGATAAATATTTATTTCATATTTTTTTATGTGCAAGTGACGAATACTAGTCCAATAAATATTTATATTTATTACTAATAAATATTTGTTTTATATTTTTTATATATTAATGACAAATATTTATCACATAGTTTTTTATATTTATCATTGACAAATATATGTCTTGTGTTTTTTTGCAGTTTTTTTATGATATTTTTTTAAATTTAAACTAAGAAACTGATAAAATATATTACTACTTTGTCGTTAAATAAAACAAAAAATCAAATTTATACAGAGATTCTTGTAATTTTAATAGTATGTTCTTTTTTAGATTGATATTAGATAAAAATTCAATTTTATTATTTTTTAAAAAAGAAAAAAATGTCAAATTTTATATTTTTTTGGTACATGTTTGTATTATTGAAAATTTTAAAAAAGTTTTTTCGAATACAAATGTATTCGAGAAACTTAAAAAAAGTTTTTCAGAATACACTTTAAAATTTATGAAAATATTCGTGTTTTGGAAAATATGTTTTTAGTAATGCATTTGTATTCTGAAATTTTTTTTTAAAATTTTTTAAAATACAAATTTGTTCGAGAGACTTAAAAAAAAGTTTTATGAAATACAAAGTTTGATTTTTCTCACAGGATTCATGTTTTAGAAAATTTGTTTCAAGTTTTTCCAATCACAATTGTGTTTTGAAAATTTTTAAAATGTATCAGAAAACTTAAAAAATATTTTTTAGTATACAAAGTTTAATTTCTAGAACACATTTATGTATGAAAAAATTTTAAATATATTTTTTAGTACTCAAAATTTAATTTTTTAAAACATATTTGTATCTCAGATAAATTTAAGTTCAAATTTTATAAAACATAAGTTATTTAAAAAACTTTTTCTTTTCAAAATTTTTGAACCTCATTGAGTTTAACAAATACAGTAGGTGTATAATCACGAGAGGTATAGGATATAATTTCCTTTTTTATTTTTTGAAATCATTAAATAAAATATCTGATCGTTAAAAAAACTGTTTATTTATGAAAATAAGATTGTACGGCAAACCTAAATTCCTAGCAAATTTTCTAAAAAAGAAAAAAAATCATAGCAAATCTGAATCAAATAAAGACGACATAATAAACCAAAACGAAAGGACCCTTTAATTCACTGTCCTTTTGTTTTTTTTCTTCTTCTTTGAATAAACTCGTTGCCTCTCTTCTATTCTCCATTGCCTCCTTCTTCCCTTCCAGGTACTCTAAAGATTGCATCTTTGAATCTCTTTGTTTATGCCCTCTGCATTGAATTTTTGAGAAATTAAAATGGAACCCTAATAATATGAATTACACTTTAAATATTATTTTATTATTTCTTTATTTGTTTCTGTCATGTTTTTATTTATGGGGTTAAATGCAAGTTTGATTTTTGATGTTATAGGTTATTATTATAGTCTGAAAAGGGAAGAGGGTGTTTGTGGCAATGGAGGAGCCTAGCCAATTGAAGCGTGCCATCATTGATTCATCTGCTGGGGCAATTTCTGGTGGAATTTCTCGGACAGTGACATCACCCCTTGATGTTATTAAGATTAGATTTCAGGTTTTTTATTTTTTTAGCATCCTTGTTTTTTGTTTTGTTTTGTTTCGTTGTTGTTGTCTTTATGTGTTAATGTTATCAACACTCACTATGATAGGTTCAACTGGAACCAACATCTTCATGGGCTCTACTTCGCAAAGATTTGGCCACAACCGTGCCATCAAAATATACCGGTATGTTTCAAGCCAGCAAAGATATTCTTAGAGAAGAAGGCGTGCAGGTAGTACTAACAAAACCAACCTTGATTCTCTAATAATCTACAAGTTTATTTATCATGGTCTTTTTATTTTTATTGGTCAAAAGATTATTTATTTGTGGGATATTTACAGGGATTTTGGCGGGGGAATGTACCTGCGTTGCTCATGGTTATGCCATATACAGCCATTCAATTTACAGTTTTGCACAAGTTAAAGACTTTTGCATCTGGTTCTTCGAAGTCAGGTATTCTGTTTTGTGATTCAGTCTTCCATTCCAATGTATTTGTTTCATTAGATAGGTGTTAAGGTTCTGTTTGGATTGACTTATTTGACCTTATTAGTATAAACACTTGCGAGACTGATAGAGAGAGTTTTTGGAATCAACTTATGAAATGTCCATAAGTTGTTTTTAACTTATTTCTGTAAGCTCTCCAAGAAGATTTATGGTTTTTTCATTTGTTATCGAAATAGCTTATATATAAGTAATTATATGATACGTTTATGCTATAAATGCTTAATCTATGCACATGCATGCAGCATGCTCTAGAAATATAATAAAATACCAGGAAATGAACTATACCTTCTACTATTTTAGATTTATGTTGGTTCATGGGTTGCCTTTTATTACTGCAGAGAATCACACTAGTTTGAGCCCTTATCTTTCCTATGTCAGCGGCGCACTAGCTGGGTGTGCAGCTACTGTTGGTTCATATCCTTTTGATCTTCTCCGAACAATATTAGCTTCTCAAGGCGAGCCAAAGGTATACACATTAATAAATTTAAGGCTCTAATATAGTTTCAAAGTAAGTTTGTGTGATGTTTATTAATGTTCTGATGACCGGTGAAACAAATTAATGGTCTGATTTTAGTAGACCCTCCAGTTCATACAGCTTTTGGGTTTTTTCTCGCCATTATTATGGCCACCCACATCTCTATCTTTCTGCTTTAAAATTTTATGTCAACCTCATCGTTTTTTCCTGGGAATGCTCCCCCTGGGTGCCTTGGCTTATTACTGGTATAGCCAATATAGTTTTTCAGATCCCATTATATTATGTGAGTCGTTTTTGCTAGAGTAACACATACTTTTGAAGTGCTCCATACACCTTAAAGAAGTCAAATTTGATATTACTCAAGGCATTTAACTTCAAAACTATAAAATATATATTTGATTGTCCTCCTAGTTAATGTGTAAGTCTAATTATCTGTGTTAGTAATTTCTATGCACAAATTGTTTATTATTGAGTAACTGCGTGAAATTCAAAATAGATGATGATTGATGAGGACAATAGAACAACTTGTATAATCCCAAGCCTGTATTGTCTCTTTAAAGGTTTCTGCTACTGCTGAGCAGAATCGTCACAGCAGTCTGTTTAGGTTTTTTTGGCATTCTGAGACTGTTATTAATCAATTTGTGAACTCCGCTTGTGCATATGTCATTTATGCTCTTCTGTTTTGCCTTGTGTGGAAATAGTGAAACACCGATCTTTGATGTTGTTTTGGACTTGGTCCTTTTCAAACAATATATTGTATTTTGCAGATATATCCAAACATGAGGTCAGCATTTGTCGATATTGTCCAGACTCGTGGACTTACAGGCTTGTACGCCGGATTGTCTCCAACTCTTGTTGAGATTATACCGTATGCAGGACTACAATTTGGAACCTACGACACATTTAAGTGCTGGGCCTCGGTGAAATTCTAGTCTTTATCTTATTTTGTATTTTTATTAATTGACTTAATTATGTCCTGCATGCAAAGGATGTTGTGCTTTATTCACTGTGCAACTTTAGTAAGTTGCTATCGTAGACTGTCTTATATTTTGCATGATCCGGCCGGGTATTTTAGCTTTTTTTGCTTAGTTTAGTATGGGTCATCATTTTAAATTTTGGTATATATGCTAGAAGAATTTGATTTTCTCAAAATGCATCATGCAATTCCTTTTCTTTTAGGATATAACAACCACAAGTTTAATTTTGACGAACTGACGATTACTCTATATGTGTCTTATCCTAAAATTCATTTTATTCTTGCCTGTTTTTAAGGTTATTAAGCTAAAGTGCTAAACAGTAGTTTTTGTTTTTTTTGTTTGTTATTTTCTTGCCTATTGCTAGGTTTTCATTCTGATTGTAATTTAAATTAAAATTCTATGCAAACTGTAAATCTGTTTCTACCTTAAGTGAAAGATGAAATTGGATTGCATCATACAAACGATGAGTGTTTTGTTTTGTTTCATTTCACTTTTCAATGCACAGTTCTTTGAGACCTGTTTATCTTATCTGTATTATTTGAAATTGTAGGATTGGAATCATAGTAGAAATTTCAACATCACTGCAGAAGATAGTCTCTCTAGCTTTCAGCTTTTCCTTTGCGGGTTGGCGGCTGGAACATGTGCAAAACTTGTCTGTCATCCTCTAGATGTTGTCAAGAAAAGATTTCAGGTAAAACACCTTCCCAAGTTCTTATGCCCATAAAATCCAGTGTTGTCAATCGCGGACAGCAGAATATAGTGGTTTATTTTTTCTTATAAAAATTTTAACGGTTTGTTCAAATTCTGCTACGCTGCATAAAGTGCCGCTATCGATTCTATTAAACAACACTTTGTATTGAATATCATACCGTGGAACAATAACGATTTATTTAAATTCCGTTATGCCGTAACACTATAGCTGATATTTGACTACACTGATAAAAATACAAACTAATGGTGATGTTAGGCTTGAATTTATGGTGTATTTTTATGTCATCTAAAACAAGGATATTGAAGACAGCTTTTATGTCCATATCAATGTAAAAACTGATCCTTGTTGTTTGTTTACTACAGATTGAAGGGCTCCAAAGGCATCCAAGATACGGAGCTCGAGTTGAGCATCGAGCATACAGTAATATGTTTGACGCCGTGCAACGCATAATTCAGTTGGAGGGTTGGGCTGGACTATACAAGGGGATAATTCCATCAACCGTAAAAGCTGCACCTGCTGGTGCGGTCACATTTGTTGCATATGAATTAGTATCAGATTGGCTAGAGTCCTTGACTTGAATTTTGTCCCAACTTTTGATGATTATTTATCATATTCTTTTGTTATAAAAAAAATAGAAATTGATTGCTTCATAGGATAGGAAGAAAGCATGCTAATTTATTTAGTGGTAGTTGATAAGATTGTGCTTCCTTAAGAAGGAAGACAGTCAAAGAGGAAGGCTAAGATTTAACATTAACGGGAGTTACCTTTTCCTTCTTGGATTTCAAATGGCAACTTTGGTTGTTTTTGATAATTAGTGTGATATTAAATTTGTCAATGTTAATTTTCAAAATGATGTAAAGTCCATGCCTTTCTAATTGTGGAACAAACTGTGTGTTTATTCCAACATTTTGTAGATTTTGTAGTTGGCAAAAATGGGACCTAATTGATATGCATATTTGAAGTTAAGATCTTTTGCATCCTTGCAAGTCTTTCTATATAATATAAAAAAACAAACTACCGTAAAAATTATCAACATACTCATTTTTGAAAACTTGCAACGTCGTCTAAAAATTAAAAAATCACTTTTCTCTTTTAATAACCACTTTTCCTTCTCTTGTTCATTTATTCTTGTTTTTAGGTATGTTTGTTTGAGAGGAAAAAAAATTAAGAGCATAGAAGAGATCAGAATGGACGTGATAATGATATATTATTTTTTACTAAAAATAGGTTAATTATTTACATTAGAAATTAAAAAAATCAATATTGTCGATAAAAAATAAAAATGACACCAACCACACAGTCATGGCGTTTAGAGTTTGTTTACTTTGTATAAATGTTTTTTGTTTTTAATTCTAAAATTTGTGTTAAATCTATTTCCTAACAAGAATATATGAGAATATTTTGAAATGAATAATTGTTTTAATTTGTGGAAATAGTAAAAAGGTCAAAAGAGTTTTTTTATTTATTTTTTCTGTAAATTAAGAGTGATCTCCACTATTAGAACTCCAACCAAATCTTGCACTTTGTTTTCATCCACTATCAGGTCTAGATGTTGCATGAGAAAAAGTCTAGTTTGAACTAATATAACATCAACGACTATCACTCATTAGATTTTCTATTCATTTTCATGATTCATGGACAACATGTGTCAAACTTAGCACATATACATTTTCAATAACTCTTCGTAAAACGCGAATTAAATAAATTTAACTGTTGAATTATCTTAAATTATATTGATGATCATGTATAAGATTTTTAAACAATTTAGACATTCGTCACTGTATATTTTAATAGTAGACATTTACATGTTCTAAATATTGTATTTTAATAATAGACATTTTCCGTAAAAAATAGTGTATTATATGTTAAAATAAATTTATGTGATAAAATATTATATGATTTTAAATTTTTATGATTTTTTTTTTATAGATTTGATATACTTAACGAGAACTTTCAATTTAAATGTTGAATTGATTTAATTTATTATCTACAAAGAATTTATTAAAGGCATGTATATGTTAAATTTAACACTTAATATAAACAAAGTTCCTCATGATATATATATATATATATATTTTCGAACATTGAGTTGTTGCTATTTAATAAAGCAATAAACAACTTTAAAAATTCACTCACTCTTTTATTTTTATTTGTCGTTTTATCGGTATTTACACCTATAAAAAAATTAATAAATATTACTTTTAACAATAATATTTTTCTATTTTCTATAACACTTTGAATATATTTTTTACTAAATAAAAATGATATTAATTTATTTAAATAAGTGAAATATATTGATATAATACAAATTCAATTTTGTTAAAATAAAAAAGATAAATATGAAAATTAAAAACTAATTAAAACTAATAAATAATAATTTAATATAATATCTCATACTAATAAAAAAATAAACAAATATTAAAATTTATAAATCGCTTAGATTCAATTTTTATAAATGAAGCTTAAATCTAATTTGATTAGTGTAGCTTTTAAAAAAAATTGATACACATCTAATAATCTTTAGTTTTGAATAATTTTCAGATTTTATTTTTAAATTGATTTAGATTTGAGAGAGTATATAAAATAACGAGTTTAAAAGTTCAAAATTGTAAATTTGGGTGAAACAAATTTTAAAACTTGGTGTAGAGTTGTTATTAAGTGCAGTAAGTATTTTTTTTTTATTTTTTGACGAGCACTTATCTATGTGTTGGTTGGTATGCACATATTAAAATCGAATGCCACGTCGCTAGTTTCAGCACGTATGGGTTAATAATTGATAGGAACATAACATTCAATTAACAAAAAGTTGACAACTACATTTGGCTGCGATATAATTTATGTCACTTCATCCTGGGACCGAAAGTTAGTTGGAAATTGGATTATAAAAAAGAAAGAAAAAACATCTTCGTATCATTTTCAATGTGGATCGAAATCATGCATCTACAATATTAAATGATGAATATCTTAAGAAATAAAAGTTTTATTTTGATTTTATATATAAGTGGCTATGGAGCAGGGGTCAGTATTTTTGCCATTAAATTTTTGGTCAACTTGCTACACCTATATAATATTTTATGTAATGCGAAAGACAGAGATAAACTAATTTTATGATTGACAATAATGTATTTTAAAAAAATATTTGACTGATATAAATAAAATTAGTTTGAAATATTTTGTTTTGTTTTCCTCATTTTATTTACCATAGTTTGATTTCAGCTTTCATTTTATTTTTTACTGAAAGCTTATATTTAAAAATGTGCATTGTTTTGGAATTTCAATGAATAATTCCAAAAGTCAAAACAACTATTCACTTGGTGGGAAACAAGCAAAACAATAAGGAAAAAACAGATCAATCATGCTAAACACAGCCAACTAATGTTTGTTAACATGGTAAAATTTCAAATTCGATTCTGCAAAATCAAAAACATAAGTCTCAACCTCATTATTGATATACATATATATAAACTCTCTTTAAATAATTAAACTTCACGACTTCATCAAATTTTTTAAGAGTCGACTCATCTAAACGTATAAAATATTAATGACGACTAAAATTTTGTTCGTAAGCTCAAAATAACTTTTTTAATAGTTTTACCGTTTGACAGTTTAAGTCAGAAGTTTGAGTGACACAAAATAAAATATAAATCCAAGTTGAAATTCCAAACAAAAAATAATAATTTCTAAACATTTTGAACCAATAGTACATAAGAAGCAAAAGAAAATAGAAGAAGTTAGTTTTGTTGTGGTTCCTATACTCTTCACTACTTGTCCGAGAAATAAGGTAATTCCTCTAGTCCTCCTATCTATAAGAACTAAAGACTCAATTACAAAGACTAAAGAACACTCAAAAGAGTTAATGCCAACTATTATATATATATATATATATATATATATATATATATATATATATAATACCCTAAATAAAAGGTATCGCTAACAATTGCTGTAACCTCGAAAGAAAAAAGTTTGGGAATCTAAAAATAGAAGTTTTGTATTAAAAAAAAACTAATGTTTCGTAATTTTTAAAAAATTGAATACACAATTTCTAAGACAATATTTCTACATTTGGTTTGGTAGCATGTATTACCTTAAATGAATTATACTTGCCTACGAACGAACGATCAATGAATTTTTAAGGTGAAATAAAAATTCACAATAAAATAGGGGTATAAGAGAAATTTCAATAATTAATACACTTAAAAAGCATATTATATATTTCTTATATTTAGAACAAAGAAATAAACTAATTATCTCTAATAAATAGGACCACAAGAAGTAATAAGGCAAAGACAAATTTACCACAAACAACCACCAATTAATTATGAATGAAAATCACTTCAATTCATATGTGCATGTATTTAATGAATATTTTGAGTGAGGACAAACCCAAACAAGGGAAAACCATGCTTCCATTATCTAATAGAAATGTCTAGGATGAACATCTAATATGATGATAAAAAAAAACTAGAATGTGCATTGACTTGCTGTGTATTCACAGTGCTGAAAATTCACCTGAACAATATGGAGGCACATGAAAATCTTTGAAACCATGTATGAGATTGGTGTTTGGTATTGTAACTAGGAAATGAGAAAAAGCATAAAATTTCAACTTCAAATGCTGTTGAGTGCATAGCTGAGAAGACCAAAGGGATTAGTACATTCTCTTGGCAACACTTTTAAGGCATGAAGCTGTAAAACTTTCTTCTAATTCGAGGTTTGATAATCACAGTTTGAAGTCTGTATATAACACATTACCATTACTGCTACCGCTACCGCTACCATTACTGTTACAGACAATGTTTGCCCTTTCCTCATTTTCAGAACCTGCAACACCACTACCAGTACCTTCCACTTTACGACACACACGTCGCAAATTTTTTGACACTGAACTGTCCCTACTTCGGCTGCGCTTCTCCTTTTTGTCTAGATATCCAATGGCAAAAGCTTCCAGCACTTTAGTTGTTGGCGGTCGATTTCTTGTGCTTTGTCTCCGAGCTTGTAAGTCAGGCTGCTGGTCTGAGTCATCAACCGGTTTGACATTTGTCTCTACACCGAGCTCAACTGATTCCTTGCTTGTATCAGTTTTCGGTATCTCAGTCACTTCATTCACAAAAGGTTCATCATCATCAACTTCTGGTGAAACAGGTAGTAAGTTAAGGTCAATCATAGTCCATGGCTGAGGCTTCTGTTGTTGATCCTTTGCACCGGAAGAACTAGTATCAGGAACATTTTCTCTGCAGATGATTGAGCTTGGATTTGATAGAGGATCTGATAAAATTTTTATCTTCTGAGTTGGAAAATCTGCAAAGGAGTTATTCTCCTGAGGTGGACTTAACCTTGAATCAACACTGTCACTAGATTTTGGGTTGTAAGGACAGTAACTAGCCTTCTCGTGTTTTACTCTGGGAGTCACAGGGTCAACAGTTACATTCTCATCAAATTTTGAGTTGTCTGGATGGAGACAGAAACTGACTTCCTCTTGTTTGACTCTCGGAACCTCAAAGAAATTAGCTGCATTGTCGTTTTTCTTTGCACGACTACAGGGGGTTAATCTTCTTCTTTTTGTAATAGGAAGCAGATCCTTTATGTTATCAGATACCATTTTTTGGAGTGATTGACACTTCGTACCGTCTCTTCTTCGATTGTCATCAGAGAAGGCTGTTTTCTTGTCCACCAAGGCATATGATAAACTAGTACATTCCATGTTGCTCCTTGGAAGCTCATCTTTTGAAGGCTTGTTTTCTAAACCATTCAAGTCTGAAGAGGCACTTTTAACAATGTTAAATTTACCGGCTTTAGTGATATCATTCTTTTCACTATCAAAGCATGTGCTATTTAAAGACTCAGATTCATTTGTTTGCTCCTCCAAAGAAGTTTCATCATCTGAATCAGTTTCCATAGTAGAAGTTGTTAAAACTCCAAATGGCAAGCTTCTCAGTTCTCTCACACTTTTCACGTTTTCACTGGCCAGACTGGTGTCCACGACAGTAAATTTCATTACATCTGTACTGCGATTTGGAGTTTTTGCCTTGAGATAGCAATGGCGTGGCTGATCAGGCGAATTTTCACGGTCCTGTTTTGTATCCTTTGTCCACCCATTGCCTTCCTTGCTTGCACAATCATTGTTATCTGCATTTGTCTCGAGATCAATTAGCTCAGGATCGGATGCAACTTTACTGAGGACATCAGATACAGAATCAAAATAGTGACTCCCCTTCACTAGCTTCCTTGAAAACTTTTTAATTCCGGGGACAAGGAAGACTAGAGGATTCTTAAAAGCAACAGCATAGTTATAACTTCCAGGCTGCTCCGAGTGCCAACCTCTGGCAAGTAGGCGAGGCCAAACGGCTTCCCAAAAGAGATCGCTAGTTCGAGCTTTACTTAATCTGAAGTCACCTGTTAGAAAGCTAATTATTTCTGAACACGTAAGCATTGAACATGCTTTTCCCATTGGTATTTCCGGGCGAACTGTAATCGCTTGAGTGGACTTTACAGAATCAACAGAGAGACCTGTGAGATCTTGTTTCCCTTTACCAATTCCTATTCCCTCAACAAGTGTTTTGAGCCCAACTAAAGCTTTCAAAGTTAAAACATAATCTTCTAGAAGCATTTTCCCCTCTATAAATTTCTTGGACACCTACAAAGCAATTGAATTCAATAAAGTTATAACAAGTTCCTGCTAAAGATGGTTTTTAATATTATCTGCATAACTACTAAGGTTCACAGTGCAAAAGACTTTTCAAGTTTAAGATAAAAAATATGATGCATTCAAATTTCCAAACTATAGAATGACAATGACTGTAGTACAGAAATTTTCCATTATGATAAAGAAACAAAAACTCATATATGACATAAACTTTGGAATTGTTTAAGTCAGTACCTCAAGTAATTTCTTTTGACATTCCTCCGATACATTCGGTAGTAGACGAGACATAAGCTCTTGTTGCCTTGGTCCAGTGAAAATCTTTTGCCCGAAAATGTATTTCCTGCTTCTCACTTTTCGACTTCCAGCCCATCTCTGATGTTTGTCAGACTTGTAAAATCTCCCATAATAGAATGACAGTATATCCCTCATCTTCTTATTGCCGATAAATCGTTTCACTTGAACAAGGTTCTTCCCAAATATATACACGCCAAGGGCGAAACCAGCCTCTTCAATTTCAGTCCATGTCTCACTTGGAGAACCAGGAACTAGAATCTGCCCTCTGTGTCTATGCTCCTCATGCATCCCAATGTTTGTTTCTTGTTGCATAACAGAATTTTCTAACTCCCTCAGTTTCTTTCTATTGAAGAATGTACTGTCAATGGCCTCAAGTTTAGAGTTCAACTTCTGAGTCTCTTCAATACATTGTAGTTTTGGAGATTCAATTTTATTGACGACTCCAATTGACTTGCATTTATTTTTCAGCTGATCGCAGTTGTTGTTCTCCGTTCCATCCTTTATCCAAAATATTGGAACAGGTAATCCTACTTGAAAATTATGGAGAGTAGTGACTGTACTTTCGGCCTCGCAGGTATTCCTTTGTAACGAACAATACTCAGATTGTGAAACTAAAGGGGGAATTTCAACCTGAAACTCCTCACCAACCCGAGGAGATATTTCTGGATCACCAAAAATATCATAACCATTGGAAAATTCTGGAGAAAGTGATTGTTCATCAATGCCATTCACTTTGTCATTATTAACTTGAATTGCATTCACCTGTCAAAAAATTTAAAGAGAATATAAAAAGAAAGAATATATACACTCACACTACATTATGCAGATTGAAGATTGTATGTAATGTAAGCTGATAGTTTGATTCTTTCTCAAGTAAATGCTTATCAATTACTAGTAATCAAGTAAATGCTTATCAATTAATTAAACCTTAACCACAGTGCTTTAATGGTATTGAACTTTTTTTTAGTCAGCCAGAACCAAATCACTTTATACCATTGATAAATTAACCTATGCTGAGACATATTCTAATACTTCAGAAGTGAAATTGAAATTGTGTCCTTTAAGCAAGGTCTCAGCTTCGTGCTTTGTGGATGAAAATGTGATTGAGAGAGGAGACACTACTAAAAGGTGGTCAGCCATGTTCCTTGACGGAGATTAGTCATCGAGAAAGTCCGTGAATACTTCGCACCAATAATATGGTAATAAAAAAATTCACAAGTGAGATTTGCCAACTGTGTTAGTGGTGTGTGATTAAACAAAGTTTCAGAAGCCCTACATATTAACATTGTGATAAGATTTATGTATAAATTATATAAATAATCCTAATCTATGTAATATGATGTAGACATCGGACATGACACTGTCATGTCGACAATAATAATAATTTGAAAAAATAAATTAATTGAGTGTAATTAAAATGTCGGTGTCAGACATTGACACGCGTCAAACACTCATTCGATTAGAGGTATCGGTGCTACAAAAATCCAAATTCTAATCATATATGGTTCCAATCAACAGAAGAGGAGAAGTTCAAACTAATGAATTTTTTTTGGTAAATTTCAAGATTTTATTTTTTTTAAATGAAAGAAAAATCTTACTAGGGATATAAATATTATTTAATATCTCTAATAAAAACTAAACAAATAAAGCACAGTCGCATAAAGTACAAAATCCCAAATTAAACAACATTTAGGAATAAAAATAAAAACCAAACTCAAATAATAAAATCAACTCACAAGAACAGCAACAACAAAAAAATCACAAAAATGAAATGAGATATATATTTATTTGTGGAAGGGAAAAGAGAAGCAGAGCACAGAAGGTGGAAACTAAGAACATCAAATGAATAAACCAGATCCATTTTCTCGAAACAAGAGCAACTCAGAATCCAAAGTTGAAGACTTTACAAAATGCATGAAAAACCCATTAACCACATTACTCTGAAATACAAAAAAAATAAATAAAAAGCGGCGCAATTTTCTACCAAACTAAACACCCAGCATTCAAAGCTCAAACCAAGAACGAAAAACAACAAGAAACAAACATAATAATAATAATAATAATAATAATAATATACAAATATATATATGTACGAAATAAATAAATAAATAATTAAATAAATAAAAGCATCGAGACACGAAGAAACAGTTTTTTGAGTATGAACTAAAATAACATGATCCACGAAAATTCAAGTTATTTTATTTACTATTCGAAACATATGATTAAGTACATTAAAATTGTACGACAAGAAAAGGACGAAAGAGAAAAGAGAAGAGATTGGTAGTGTTAGTTACCTCCATGGATGAAGAAGAAGAAGAAGCAAGTGAGACCCACATGAAGCTGCAAAAATGGGTCGTGATGGTTATACACCGATTCGCAAGTTGCGGATTGAAAATAAAGAAAACGTGAAGAAAGCACTTATACATATGAAAAAAAACAGATAGTATATAATATATATATATATATATTTATAAATGCACGCGCACACGCGCACACATAGTTGTTGTATGAAGAGAGAGAGAAGTACCTTGTTGCGTTAAGAAAGAAGAAGTTTCATTTCATGGCTACCAACGAGGGTTGAATTGAAGAGCAGTGTGAGGGTCTCGACGGAGGAAGAGAAACAAGAACAAAATTACGAGAAAATTAAATTAAATAAATAAATAAATGAAGCTAAAAACAAAACCCAAGTCGTTCTCTTTTATCTTGCCTCTTGTTGATATATAGAGAAAAGAGCAAGAGAGAGAAAGATAGAAAAAATCAATAAATAAATAAACAATATAGAGACTTCTCTATTTTACGATAAACGACTTATTTAAACATTTTCAATAAAAAAATAAAATTAAAATATTCATGTTTTTACTAGCATAAATGTTACTTGAAAGATATATTCAAATGTAGGTAGTATTAATTAAAATTAGAATTGCAAAATAATAATTATATTAAATAAAAAATTGAAATTATTTTTCGTTTTTGAACAATTTTTTTAAGTTGAAAGTCATATATATTATCATCCTATGTGTCTCATTTTTTTAAAAAAAAAAAATCTATTTAAGGGATCTTCAATCATGATCTTTGATTCCTTTTATAAATAAAATAGTTAAAATCAAGATAGAAATTAAAAAGAAAAAGATTTTACATCAAAACTTGATATATATAGATGTTTAAAAAAAAAAACTGTCACAACTTAACTATTCACTAGAACATCAGGTTAGAAAGATCAAGTAAATGTAGCACAATTTCTCTTACATTCATTTACTCAAATTTTTATCCAACGATTGTTATTTTTGTGATATCTTAGTGATAAGTAGCACAGCGATGAAATAAAATTAATAAATTTATAAATAAAATAATTTAAATCTTAAAAGAAAAGATATGCCAAATATTTGTATTCCTTTATGGGTGAAGTATATATTTATTTATTTCAGACCTAAAAAAAAGTATATATTTATTTTTTGAATGAGTAACGTGTATAGATAGATTATACTAGTATTATTTTATTTTTACAAAAAAGCTTGTACAATTAAATAGTGATAGACATATTTTATTTGATTATATGTTTTTTTACTAAAGGTTATTTAATTATATGTGATTTAAAAAGAGGAAAATGTAGTGAGAGAATGGAAGGGCTTTTGTATTTCGTCCGTCCCGGGTCGAGGGGAATTATATCGTGACGCGCTTGTAGCGCGTGCAATATATGCAATGACACGTGGCCTTGAAGATTCCGATGAGAAGAGAGAGTGAGAGAGAGGGGACGAGGAGATCCTCCTGCGTGAATTGATTCATGTTATTATTACTATGTCTTGAGTTGATAAATTTTCAGCCACCAGATAGCTTTCATATGCAATTCTACATTTCCATTTGTAGCTAGCACTCATTCACACACACAAGTTTTTATTTTTTCAATTTTTGCCTATCTTTTCTTACCTCACTATTCAATCTAGCTTTTTTGTTATAAAAATATGAATTTTAGCAAATTCACATGAAGTTGCCTTTTCTTGGAAGTGGTAGATTGTATCCAACGGTTCATTTGTCGGGAAGATAGAAATAAAAATCTTGTTTTTTTTTTTTTTTAATTGGTGGATTAATCCCATATCTTATATTTAAAGTTTATGAGATAACTTCTTTGTATGAGTTTTAAGTACTGTATTAATTCAAATTAAATTTTGGTTATATAAAAAAAACATGAAGTTGGCCCAAGAAGTTTCTTTAGATAACTAGCTAGCTTGAAGTAACATGTGTGGTAGCTAAATGTGCAAAAGTAAGTTGACCAAAAAAATTGTGCAAAAGTAAGAGTTTTAATTTTAGTTTTGTTGATTATTACTATTATGTCCTTTATTGTAACCTACTGTTAGCAATTTTCACTAGATTATGAAAAATAATGATTTATTGATAAAATATCTTTTGAGTATTGATGTATTTCTCATCTTTCAAATTACTTGAACTATTTTCTTTTTCGTCAACTGAATGTTATTCATCGAGTCGGATAAAACTATAACAAACAGCTCATAATTTAATATTGTTGAATTTTAAAACTAAATTTAAATCTATAACCTTTGATTAATTTTAAAAAGACCCGTACTGCTTAATCGAAGTGTTATTGGATAAGATACTTGAACTATTAATTAGAAGTATATTTAAAAACGTACTTAATTTTAAAATAAAACTTATATTTAAAGATAATTTCTTTTTAAACAAGACTTATATTTAAAGACAGCTGTGATATTTAGTAGCATGTTGAGATAAATATTAATTATACAAGAAATTCTTTAAATTCCGACTAAAATGGCTAAACTCAATATATTAAAACAGATATATAATTTATATAAAAAATAACATAAATATTTAAAAAATATATATAAATTATTTTATATTTACAAAAAATTTGTAAATAGCATCAAAAGTCAACATAAAAGATTAGATAAATTTTAAGCTTAATTGCAATTGATCCGTTTATTTTTACCTGTGTGTGAAATTGGTATACTTATTTTAACATTTGACAGTTTTGATCCTCTTTATAATTTATTAACTAAATAATTATGATTTGACATATGTTAAATAATATGGTTTATGAATAAATGATGTTGAAGATTAATACACATAAATTGTAATAAAATCCTCAAAACATTATTTTGAAATTATGAAATTATTTATTTTTTAATTTAATTAATAATATATAAATAATTAATATATTTATAATATTTTATATCATGAGATTGTATTTCATGCCATTTTAATTATTTCAAATCACCATTTTTTTAATTAAAATATTCAATAGAGGAACCAAAGGTGTAAGATTTTAAAATAAACATACTAATTTTATAAGTGAGTGAAAATAAGAAAACAAAAATTACAATTAAATCTAAATTTTATAAAGTACATTGACAATTAATTTAGCAAATATTTCAAATTAAAATAATTGATTTATATATTATCAGTTATAAACTTAGCTCCTTTTAGCTCATTGATCCGCCATTAAGTATGTAAGTAGTTATTTGTGTAAGTTTGTTTATATTTCAAAGTAAAAATTAGTAAAATAAAATAATGTATTTGATCTAAATAAATAAAAATTTGGTTAAAAAAGAAAGAATTGTATCTAATACAAAGTTTAAAATAAATAAATTAAATAGATCAATTTTTATTTATATTTTAAATCAGACATATATTTTTCAAAATAGTCTTCGTCGTATCATAAAAAGAAGTAATTAACATATTTCATTTTTAGTTGAGATATCTAATTTTAATTTATTCATAATAATATTTTTTTTCTATTCTCTCAGTTCTTATAAAGTAAAGTAGGATATAATAATTTTTTTTGACACTTTTCTTCTATTTCATATTGTTTTATGAATTTTCACTTTTTCTTTATAATTTCCGTAAAGTCAGGTAATAATAAACTGGAATTAAACTCCTTTATCTGTTAGCATATTCAAACAAACATTTATAGATGAATATTAATATGTGAATTAATGATAGAGTTTTAAAGTTAGGTCTCTTGGCTCTCTGAAAACTTCACTAATCTCCTTGGGAATATTCAATTTTTGCACCCAAAGAAAGTGTGCAAGAGTGAAACAGAGAGCAGAGAGTGTTAAGGTTGTATTGTAGGTTGTGTTGTGGAAAGTAACATGTGCACCGTTACGGTTCTGCAGTGGGGACCACTGCACAGTCATATCGTACGGCTTACATGTAGCGCGTTTACGTAGCCATCTCATTCCATTCAGAGTGTCTATTGAACTCACCAAATTACCCCTCCATTTCTATTGTGTACAAAAGCCAATAATAGCTTCTTAGTTCCACGCTGCATTTTTTTATGTTTCGAACTTTAAATATCATTTGAAATTTTATTTACTTATTTTTAAAGTTTTATACAAAAGGGAATATTTAAAGTTCATTTTCAAAATTTGAACAGCATAAATTCAATAATAATTTAATCTACTTGATGTCTCTCGTCTTTACAATAATATTATAGTATATAGTCTATATTGTAATAGTTGTTTTTTTACATCATATATATATATATATATATATATATATATATATATATATATATATTTTGAGAAAGATGTGGGCAAAATTTTTATTTGATGCAATGTTTTGAACATCTTTTTGTAAAATAGATTTTGTAATGCATATGACAATGGAAAGAATTTCATGTAATGCATATGACATATGAAATGTTTTATGGAATTTGTTTGTAATTGTTGTTCTATTATGGGAAGAGAAACGTCTTGTTTTGGAAAACATAAATATTTTTCTTTTTCTTGAATTAAACAATTTAATTTATTTTTGTAGACCGAACAAGCCTTTAAAAGATTTAAATTCTTTGTTTTAGGTTTTTCAATGAAAGGAAAAATGATTTTATTTTATTTTGTTTTAAAAGAAATATCATCATAGTTAAGATAATAGGGGTTATCATATTGATAAACGGTGACCATAAAATGATATTATGAGTCATATTTTCTAATAATACAAAAAGAGTTTTGATTGAAACACATCCATTTGTATCATACTTTATATATATATATATATATAAAGTAGTATAAACTTTAATGGTTTTGTATACGGTAAATAAAGACAAATTCAGTGTTTAAGGTGGGTTGCAATCCAAAGGCGGAACCAGAATAAAGTGATAAGAGAAGGAGATATCTACCGAATACACTTATAATTGTATCTGTCACCCCCTCAAAACAAATGAAAAGACAATTTTACCCTTTTAATTATTTATAATAAGTTTCAAAATGGATAGTTTCGGAAATTTCAAATTTTTGAAAGTTTCAAAAGTTTCAAATTTTTGAAATAAGGATTACATTTCAAAAATTTGGAAAGTTTCGAATATTTCCAAATCTGAAATTTCGAAAGTTTCCAAATTTGAAAATTTTCGAAGTTTCTAAATTTGAAAAGTTTCGAAATAGAAAAATTCAAGAATTTCGAAACTTTCGAACAATTTGAACACCTTAATCTCCCACCCCCATCCAACGTAAAAATACATTTTTGTCCTTTTTGATATCTATAAAATTCTTTAAAAAATTACCACTTGTTTTTTCACCCCCTCTTTCAAAACTTTTACAGAATTTTGCCTTAGATTTAGAGGTTTTGAAATAGATGGTTAAAATAGTTCATGCATGTAAAGTTCTATAGCTGAAATTGAGAATAGATTATTCTAGAATTGAGTTTCCTTGATGACGTGAAAACATGTTATTTTGATGTGATTGAAATTAAAGATCTTGAATTTCATTATTGTGACAAAACTAGTTTGAGTGAATTGACATTGTGATGTTTTGATGTACTCATTTCTTGATTTATTCATAATTTGTGTCATTAGTGTTTGCAAAAATTCATTATGAAATTAGTGTGATTGAACAAGTGTTGTTAATGTAAAATTTACAGGACATATGTGTGATGTTTTGGTCATAACTTTTTCTCTATACCTTAGTTTTGAATGATTGTTAGTTTTCTAGAAACTAGAATCAATTACCTTCAATTTGAGTACAAATTTTGTGATATTTGATTGAGTATTGATACTTAAAAATGAGTTACAAGTCAGACTAGAGTTGTTGTCCTATTTTTATGACCTTGTGTATTATTTTGATAAATTGCAAGAATTGGAGGCTTAATTTGAAAAAAATAAAATTTCATCTATAAACTAGACATCATAAGATTTCCAAATAGTGCTCGTTTACTTAATTATGATAAGTTTATGTCAATTGACTTTGCAGTTAAATTCAGTTTTGTGTTATTCTAATATAAATTTGGGACTGTTGAAAAAAATTTATCTTAATCATGTTTATTTGATTTTCATTTTACTTTATGTGGTTAGTATGATATGATTGACTTAATAATGTATGTTATAATAAGAATTTGCAAGGTTGAATGTGTAATAGTCTTTAATATATTCATTAATAGATGTTGTAATTAATAGGTGGTATAGACTTTGAACTCTAAATTTAAAAAATATATAACTAATTAGAGAGATAATTTTTTTTTCTTTCTAAATTTTAATTTAACCCTCCTTACAATATTTTAACTATTGTTTATAATACTCTTCCAAATATACCCGTTATGATTTTTAAAAGTTCATAATTCATCCGTCTCACAATGAGTGTCACTTTAGCAAAATAAAATATTTTTAAAATGAATATCAGTCACAATTTTCAATACATTTTTAATTATTTATTTCCTATATTACCCTTCAAAAATTACTATATACACAACTTTCAAAATTTAATAATAATGAAAAACTCATTAATAATTAAGACGAATAGTTTGGTAAAATTACTTCTCTCTTCTGATTATTGTATTTCTTAATATGTGTTCAAATTTTCATTGATTTTGTAGATGGCGTTTTATATTACAAACACATACCAAAATATTTATAATATAAAAAATAGACAAAATAATGTTAGAATCTTTCAATTTTTTGTTTACGGAAAAATACTTAACTTATACAAAGTTTTAATAGGTCATATATATCTCTTTTTTATGTCAATTTTATCTTTTATTTTTAAATATATTTATACGGTTGAACCAAAATTTATTCATAGTCCACTTATATCACATATTTGTGTATGTAATCATTAAACTAAATGATGTAGAATGTTCAATAAAAACTCAATATGTAATTCACCTTTTTGAATAATGAATAATTTTTTTTTGTTAAGTTTGTAATAGAAATAGAGTATGAATGGAAGACGTATCAATTGTATAAATATTTTCAAAGATACATGAATATCTTGACATGAAAAAAAAGATAAGAAACAGTTTAAATTTTTAAATTAAGTTAAAGTAGCTTTAACGCAATTTTACCAAAAAAAATAATATTCTACGACAACTTCAAATTCAAAATGATTAGAAGAGGTCACAAACTGTTTCTTTGCTTGTAGACCCCAAAAATTTGCTTAAATTACTTTAATAGAGAAGCACTTTACGGCGTTCTATGTACAAATGCCTAATTGACTGTATATGTGCCTCATCGCCATCTTTGTATAAAGAAGAATCAACTCATATGATTTGTGCATAAAACCCAAAGTTCAAACTCTAAAATACTAATATATGCTTAAAAAAAACTCGGGGGATTTGTGAATCAACTCAGCAATGATTATAAGCCAAAACAGCATAGAAAATTGCTTGTATGTGTCTCATGTTTGCTCACCCGTCTTCAAATACACTATTGGAAGTTAGAATTTGATAGTACATTTTACTCAATTTTACACTACTAGAAATTTGGATCCAGTAAAAAATTCGAAAAATGAAAAAACACAAAGATAGGATGAACAATCACCAACAAAATATCGTGTTTCAACTTGCCTCACCCGTGAATAATCATTAGTGAGACAAAGTTTACATTGATTCTACAATATTTTGATGTTATTGCAAGGTAGCCTCCCATTTGGCCAACAATCCTAATTGCCATGGGAGATTCAATCATATAGATATTAATGGAGGGGAACATGTCAACACAGGCTTTCTCAAGCTTATACGTCTTAATTCTCAAGACCAAATGATAGAACATCTAATAAAGTCTCACCAAAGTCTTTGTTTCAGGCCCCACATTAAGTCCCGAGTAATTTATATTTATATCTCAACTTTAAGAAGAGTATTACAGCTATTCAAGTTTGTCGGTAGTATTCAATAAAGCGTGAGTTGGAAACTCTTGTAATTTTGGATCAATCAATCAATTTGCAAATTTTCTGTAAGTCAATAAACGACCTTTAAGATGAGACCAGTATCCAGTAGGACGGAACTTTGTTCGTTAAGAGTAAGCAGGGTTTAAGTCCCTAATGAAAGCTTGAATCACAATCCAAGGCTTGAATGAATTCAAATGGATGGTCTTCCGGATTTGTGATTGATCAATAAAACAACAGTTGAAGAAATTCATCGATACCAGAGGTATTATCAAAGTTATCTGGTGTATGCAATTAATCCAATCTTATATAACTAGAGAGAAACTTAATTTTTCAGAGCACATGCATTGTTTACTATTAAACAACCAAAACATCATTATTTTCATAAATTCACATTTTCATCCATCCACTTCAATTTTCTTGAAACCATTTTCTGAGCAGACTAAAAATAATAATGATCTCAACTACATGTGCTATAAAGTTTCTGAACCAAAGTCCAAAACTGCAAAATGAGCTAAAAAGGTATCAGCAAGTATTCAGTTACTGCTATCTTAATTTTCACTAATTCATTGGAACATTAGCCCAGACTCCAAATTGAATCAGTCTTTCTGTTGAGTCCATATCTTCACAGTCTTATCATTGCCGAGAGCACCCGAAGCAATCATGTTCTCCGTAGGGTGACATGAGACAGATACAACAGTATCAGTATGACCTTCCAATGTCTGTACTACTCTCCTCGACTGCAGATCCCACAAGTATATACTATTATCTTCCGAACCACCAACAACATACTTCCCATTTGTTATAGAAAAAGATGACGAAATGCAGTATTTTGAATTAGTATGACCAGTGTAAGTTTTCAGAAACTTCCCCGTAGAATAATTCCAAAGCCTCTGCAGGGACAGAAAAATTCCCATGTAAGTCAATAATAACATGCACAACCAAACTAGGTACTTGTTTGGCAATCCCTTCCAGAGACCTCAGATAGATTTCCAAAGTCCAAACACACCATACATAATGAAAGGTGAGCATAAGAAAAGAAATTCTCACAGCCAATTGAGCAACCAAATAAACTACACTATGAGACGGGAAAATAAAAATCAGTTACATTTGTCATAAAAGTCATTACAATACATTACATAGTATAAAACATAATATTACACACAAAAATAGACCTTGCTGAAGAAATCCAACAGCATAGAGTAATATTAATACAAATCATTTAGCTTTATCATAGCAATATAGCAAAGATATCCCACATATGTGTGAGTATTATAAATAAAATGTATTAATTTATTTTTTTACCATCATCCTTTAATGTTTAAATTAAAAGACTCTGCAATGACAATTATGGCCTCAAAACATCATAATTTTTTACAGAAATGCAATTCCAATTGGGGTTATATCAACAATATTTTGCTGCAATTCTCTAATCCAATTAAGGATTTGAGGATCATATCAACTAAGGGTCTCTTTGAATTGACATATTTGAATTTATTCACTGGCTATAGCACCTGTGAGGCTGTCAGGAAAAACTCATGGAAACATGTTTGTAAGCTGTTGTCAACTTATTTCCAAGTTTAATTTTTTGGTAAAAAAATAGCTTATACATAAACTTGTATCTATATGATAAAATGCTTATGCTACAAGCTTTTCATTAAACTGTTTATCCAAACATGACTTATATCTGACTTCAATTATCTTATCATTTTCGAAATGAATCACCGCAATTTAAAACAAAGTTAGTTGATAATAAAATTGAAAGTTGAAATAACGAGAGAGGATTGAAATATTACCAAATTGTTATCCAAGGTACCAACAAGAATAAACTTAGCATTGGGTGAAAACTTGACATAAGAAACAGGAGGATTCTCATCATCAATGAGAGTCTTCATACAATGACCAGTGGAAGCATCCCAAATCCTACAAAGACCGTCATAGCTACTAGAAACAATGAGAGTCCCATCACGGTTAAAATCAACGGCTGTAACAGGATCAGAATGCGCCGGAAGAACCTTAAGACACTTCCCAGACTTAACATCCCACACCCTAACAGTCTCATCGAACGAACCAGAAACGATAATATTCGACTGAGGATTGAAGTTAACACAGAAAACGTAGTTTGTATGGCCGTGAAGAGTCTTCACGAGCGATCCGGTTGGAACGTCCCATAACCGGAGGGTTTTGTCGTCGGAGGCTGAAACGAGGTAACGAGAATCGGAGGAGAAAGCGAGGTCGGAAACGCCTTGTTCGTGGCCTTCGTATTGTTGCATAGGAGATAGGGTTAGGCTGTTGGAATCGGAATCGGAATTGGTGAAACCGTAGGTACGGAGGGTTTTGTCGGCGGAGGAGGAAGCAAGAAGACGGCCGTTGGAGGAGAATTTAACGGCGGAGATGGCGCGTTTGTGACCGGTTAGGGTTTGAGAAAGTGTGTAGGGTTTGTAGTTTGAAGAATCCCAATCCATTGGTTCCGTTGACATTTTTTCCGTTCTCGTCTTTGGGGTTTCTCCTTACAAAATTAATTTGAATCAAAATTCAATTTCACCTTAGCGCCTGCACTCTCTCATTGTTAGATTTCAAATGGAGAATGGATTAGATTACAGATGATTAATTATTTTTATTTCATTTCGCAATTTTGTTTTTCAACAACATAATTAGGCTATTATTTAGGAAACAATTATTTTCACAACATTCTAGAAAACAAAACTATCGTTCAAATTTTCAAGTATTTTTGACAAAATATATTTTTTTTTGGCAAAATAGAAAACAGATTAGCACTGTACCAATAAAAAAATCAGCAACTTCTTTCATTAAATATGGAGTGAACAATTTTTTTCAATATGATAGACAAATAACTTACAAATAAGAATCACAATTAGATCCAGGATTAGGGATGGCAATTAGACCCAAATCCAGTAGGTACTTCCAGAAAAAATTCATAATGGGTAAGATAAAAACCCGCATAATGGGTATGGGTATGGGGACGGGTAATTACTCGCAAAATTGAACAGGTATGGGTGGTACTATAATACCCACCCCGCCCCGCACATATAATATTATTATTATTATTATTAGTAAAGTAAGTTTGTTTGAGCTTAAATAAAAATAATTTTTGTTTTAAATAATTTAGAGATTTTTAAAATATGATTTTTTAACTCCCATTTGTTTATTATTATTAAAATGATTTTTTTTGTACAATAATTTTTAACATGTTTGTATACAATTTTATAAAAATAATTTTTTTAAACTAAAAAATTACCATAAATGACATAAAAATGATTTTCAAGAAAATATGTTTGTTTCAAAAAATATTTTTTAAATACATGATTTTTTTAAATACACATATGTCTCTCTACTATCTCATGTCTCTCTACCTCTCCTTTTTATTCCAAACAAATCAACGAATTTAGGTAATTCATTTCATAATTTTTGGATGCTCCTGAAAAATAAACATATAAGTAAATCATTATGAAAATATGTTAGTAAATAGTAATAGATTTTGGAGGTCTTGTTCTAATCTTAAAAATTGGGCTCTTAATAAAAAAAAATACAATTTTAATAATTAAAAAAATTTGAAAAATAAATTTTCGTCCCTATACACATATTTGATTCTCATGAAGAGGTAAATAATTGTGATTTTATATTTAAGAGTTTTTTTATATTATTAATCGTGACTTTATAATTATAAATAACTAATATAATACACATATCAATTTTCTTACAGATCTCGGAGAATATCGTCCAAGGACTTGCAACTCCGTAAAATATTATTATTTTTTATATTTATTGTAGTAATGTACTAATGTTTAATCATGATATATTTTGGAAGTTTTGAATTAGACAATATTTTGGTTTTAATACTTATGATTTTGGATTTAAAATATTTGAGAATTTTTTTAAATTTAATCACAAATTATTTATCAATATATTTTTATTAAAGTGCGGGTAATGGGTGTGGGTACTGACACTTAAGTACCCAAAGGGCAAGGGTACGGGTATTAAAGTTGATACCCACAAGGGTACGGGCATGTACACTGGTATTTTTTTAAATTGCGGGTATGGGGACGGGTACTATACTACCCTACCCATTGCCATTCCTAATCCAGATTCAGTGGTTACCGCAAAAAAAATACGCAATTGGTAGAAAAAAAATCCACATAATGGGTATGAGACGGGTAATTACCTGCAACATTAAACATGTATGAGTGCGGATATAAGTACTATAGTACCCACCCCACACTTATATATTATTATTAGATATGTTTATTTGAGCTTAAATAAAAATAATTTTTGTTTTAAATAATTTAGAGATTATTTTTTTGAGATTTTTGTAAAATGGTTTTTAACTTGTTTGTATATAATTTTATAAAAATGATTTTTTTAAAACTACAAAATTACCATAAAAGACATAAAAATGATTTTCAAGAAAACATGTTTGTTTGAAAAAATATTTTATAAATACATAATTTTTTTAAATACATATATGTCCTTCTACTCTATTATGCATCTTTATCTCTCATCCAATTTCTATCTACTATCCCTCTCACTCTCTATTATCTCATGTCTCTCTACCTCTCATTTTTATTCAAAACAAATCAATGAATTTAGGTATTCCATTTCATAATTCTCGGATTCTTCTAAAAAATAAACATATAAATAAATCATCACGAAAATATGCTAGTAATAGATTTTGGAGGTTCTGTTTTAATCTTAAAAATTGGACCTTAATAAAAAAAAATACAATTTTAATAATTAAAAAAATTGAAAAATAAAATAAATTTTAGTCTCTATACACATATCAAACTACATGATACTGTCCATACCAATTTACATATGCTCTACCCATACTAATTTTTTAAATTTAATTAAAACAATAACGATTATTTATCGATATATTTTTGTTAAAGTACGGGTAATGGGTATGGGTACGAGCACTTAAGTACCCAAAGGGCAAGGGTACGACGAGTATTAAAGTTACACGAAGTACGGACACAGATATTTTTTTAAACTGCGGGTACGGGGATGAATACTATATTACCCTACCCATTGTGATTCCTACTTACAAAGAAATTTAAATATGCAATTAGTTTTTATAAAAATATAAAAAAAATTGATTTTAATTATCGTGAAATAAAAAATTTAATTTAAGTTTCTGAAAATGTAAAAGATTATTTTCTAATGTTTAACATTAATAATTTTTTAATGGAATAGTAAAAAATAACTTTAAATTTACATATATAATTAATCATTACAAAAATACAAGAAATTTAATTTAGTCATTACAAAATAAAAAATAATTATTTTAATCATTGCAAAATATAAAAGATTTAAATTAAAAAAAAAATGTTTTATACTTTACAGAATACAACAAAATTAATTTTGGCCTTTGCAAAAAGATTATGTTGTTAAATTAGTTTTACATGGAAAATAAAAAATAACTACCACAATTTTTTACTTATATCACGTGGTTGTAGAATTAGTTTACCCCGATTACTTAACTTTGATAGTGCATAATATTCTGTATGTTTTGATGCATAAAAAAATATTTTAGACAATTAATCCTTATAAAAAGATAAAAGAAAAATAATAATTTGGACTGCAGTTAAAAAAATAGAGACTTCTGTAGTATAATTGGAAATTAATAAGTTGTTATATTATCAAATTAAGATACCGATAGTTTCATGACATATCATCTATAAATAAGTTTGACTATATTTTATATTTAACATCATCAAATTTTGAAATATTATCTTTTGGGTTTATTTTTAAATGATATTTTTTGTCATAATTTTAATTAAAATAAAATTTTTAATTTCAATTATAGAAACAATTTATTTAATTACAAGGGTCAAAATTGAATAGATAAATATACAAAAACTCTTAATTTAATTAATTTTAATAAATATTATAATAATACAAATTAGAAAAAATTATTGGTCTAATTAGGGATAACAATAAAATTTGCACCCGTATATTCACCCGAACCTGTGCCAGGACGTAGAAAAACCTGTTTAATTTGGTGCCAATACCGATATTTCTCCAAAAATTAAAATTTAGGGCAAGGACGGGTTTAGGGTATTGATATCCTCATAACTGCTTCCGGATCCGCTCACTAGTAATATTGTTGTCATTTTTAATATTTATATACATGTACATATTTAATATATTTAATATGTTTTAAATATTAAAAATTATAATATCTTCTCTATAGAAAATATAATTTTTAATATTTTTATTTTATAATAATAATTATTTTATTATATTAATCATAATAAATATAACCTTTAAATTTATTATTTTATATACATGAATGAGTCCAAGTGCAAGGTGGGAAAACCAAATCTCTATCACATACAGAGATGATAACTTAAATTTCACACCAAATTGATGCAATTTTCTTGGATACGAAGGAGAAGAACAAGAACAAGAGGTAAAATTTAATTTCAGAGGTAAAATTTACTTCCAGCCCACCTTATTGCCATACCTAAACCTACATATTTATTATATCCATACACACCCTTTTTTCTGATAATACATTAGAATTTGTCTTAAAAAATTTACCTTAAAGCTCAAACGTTTTTTAAATAACACTTTTTTTACTTAGATAATAATTTTTTAAAAAATATAGTTAATGCATGGTGTAAAAGATTATGAATTTCTCTTAGATAATAATTTAAATAACACTTTTTTTACTTACTTCCCATCCTCAACATTTTCATAAAAATAAAATATATAAAATGCTCTTATTTATTTATATTATTATTTAAATCTTAATTTTGTTTTCTTGCTTCGTCTTCGAGTTTATATTCATATTCATCTTTTTTTTTAACACTCTATTTTTCTCACACCTCCTTCTTCATCTATTTTCAACATCTTCAGTTATATTCATTGCCTTTCATTTACATTAGTTTGCTTCAATCTTATTATTGTTTTTGATCTTGTTCTTCTTATTCTTTTTGTTTTTTTACAATATTTAGTTAGGTTTATGCGACTGAAACTGATTTTGGTGAGAATAAAACTCACTTTGTCAACATTTGATACTGGAACAACAATGGTGATTCTGATAGTCTCCGTGCGTATGCAAACGGAACATGCATAAGCAAACTGAGTATGCATCAAACCTTACGTGAATTAAATTTGCATAAGTGAATCGAATTTGCATAGAAATCTACATGAACTGCGATGAGTGAGTTTTGAATAAGTTGTGATATGTGAGTTATGAGGTTAATGATGGTAATCAAGAGACAAATAGGTGTTATAGAATGAGACAAATAAGCAAAAATATTTTATGTATATCGTTTTTATAAAAAATTTGAAGGTGTAGTAGCAAAAAAGGGGTAGATAATAAAATTGTTTAAGTAATATCAATATCACTTAGAGCCGGCAAATTCACACCTTTGATCATTTAGGTTTGGATTCTTTGGACCTTGTCGATGTTCCACCGTTTGCTATTTGGGAGAAGTTGTTTATGGACAAGTTTGTGAAATGTTTTCAGGATGATTCTTCTCATCTGTTGAAGCTGTATGAGGAAAAAATGAATATTGCAACAAATAGCAGGGAAAAGCCTTCATCAAGTGTGTAACTTTTAAATCAAATTCTGGTGCAGATGATGGCGATTGATTTAAATTTTAGATATGAATTGTTTTTTCTGTTTTGGTTTACTGTATTATCCTTTTGTCACAAGAAGGGGGTTAAGGCTATAAACTAAACTATAACTCTTTGAAAGGACTCATAGTTCTTCCTACACATGCACTTAATAGATTTAATAATAGAAGCACATGGTTGATAAGAAATGCATCCATATTTTATCCTGAAGGATGGTTCAGTTATCACATTATCCATTATATGTAGTCCCTTAAGTTATGTTAAGAGCACTAAGGATGCTCCATAGTTCTGGGGCTGTCTCTGTTTGTGATATTTGACCGGGAGTTCTTTTTCAACACAACACAATTTTCTTATATATATTATAATAACCAGGCCTACCCTTGCAATGTGCTTATACGTGTTTTTTTATTTATGAAAAGCTAACAGAGATAAGTATAAATACTTTTGATCCTTATAATATAATTTGAATGATTTTATTCTCTCTAATTTAAAAATAAATCAAATATTGAGTTACTATATCAATTTTTTGTTTCAGCTAAATCCTTTACAACTTTATTTTTTTATATTAAAATAGTTGGGGTTTAGTGATGAATTTGAGATGTATAAAATAAATCAAAGCCTTAAAAGTAAAAATTTGATGATGCAGATGAATGAATTTCTCTCAATACAAAAAGTTTATATATAATGTAAAAAAATGTTCTTCTTTGTATTTTTATATCTTATCACATCTTTTAAAATTATGCAAATCTTTGACTATTTTTTCAATACAAAAGTCTATATTGTCATCTCATTTTTATTAACTTATATTTTTCAATACAAAAGTTTGTTTTGTCATGTCAATTTTTTAACACCCATTGAACATTGCATCCTTTAAAATTATGCTAATCCACACTCTTTCTCAATTATAAAATTCTACAGTGTCATATTATCCTTTAAAATCTCATAAATCAATTCTTACTTTTCTTAAAAAAATTCAAATCTTGATCAAAATAAATCATCATTTAAGTAAATATTCAATTAAAATAAAAATCAAATATTTAAATTATAATTCAACTGATAAATACTGATATAGTTAAATTGAATGTCTAATATTCAAACTTAGAACTTCACAAATGTATGTGAGTTTTTAACTGTAATTATATTATCTCATATAATAATAAAGAAAAATACATATTTAGATTTGTTCCTAACACTTAAATTAAACTCATCTAAATTTTTATTAGTAAAAAAAAAAAGGACAAAATTAAATTTGAGTTAAAATTATAAAATCAATTGATTTTGTGTTCCATTTTGCGGGTCCCAAATGCTTCATTCATTTGAGACTCGAAAGCGGTTCCTTCGTCTTCACAGCTTGATTTTTGAAATTTGAGTTAACCTGATGCTGAAATTCTTCACCACCACAGCTCTTGTTTCCACCAATGGCAACAAGAACAACATTAAATTGCTATTCACAAAACCATTTTCGATTCTCAATTACAAATTCTGCTCCACTTCCACCCTCAACCCAAACGCTTCCACAGTCTCTTACCTCATCGACACTTGCGGTTTCTCCCCAGAAACCGCTTCCAAAATTTCTCAACAGGTCACTCTCACCAACACCCAAAAGTCCGATTCAGTTCTCGAATTCTTCAGAACCTACGGCTTCTCAAACTCTCAATTACGCGATATCCTCAGAAGGGAAGTAGGGTTACTCTCTTGCGACCCCAATAAGGTAGTTTTACCAAAGTTTCAATTTTTACTTTCAAAAGGTGCTTCTAACTCTGATATTGTTCGCATTGTTACTGCTAGCCCTAGATTCCTCAAAAGAAGTTTAAAAAATCATATAATCCCTGCATATGAATCTGCAAGAGGGCTACTCCAATCTGATAAACAAATTATTGCTAGTGTTAAACGTTTTTGTTTCCTTTGTCAAAATGGTGTTGAAAGTAATATCAAATTGTTGCTTGATAATGGAGTTTCTCACTCAAATATTGCTAGGTTGTTTCAGTGGTGGCCTAGTATATTTTGCTCATCTGATTTGTTGAAAACTATTGAGGAGTTGAAGGAACTAGGTTTCGATTCTTCGACTACGGCTTATAGTACAGCATTTCTTGCCAAGAGAACTGTTACCAAAGACAAGTGGGCTGAGAAAGTTGAAACCTTTAAGAAATGGGGTTGGTCTGATGAACAAATTATTCGCTCGTTTAGAAAGCAGCCTTTCATTATGCTCACGTCGTCTCATAAAGTCGATGCTATCATGAGTTTTTGGGTTTATCATTTAGGTTTGGATTCTTTGGACATTGTCAAATGTCCTGGAATTCTTCAATTCAGTCTCGAGAAGAGGATTATTCCTAGGGCTTCAGTTGTGCAGTTTCTTGCCTCAAAAGGCCTTCGAAGAAAGGGTGCAAGTATATATACACCGTATCTTATATCTGAGAAGTTGTTCCGGGACAAGTTTGTGAAAGGTTTTGAGGAGCACTCATCTCATTTGTTAAAGCTTTATGAGGAAAAAATTAGTGTTGCAGTTAGCAGTCAGGAACGGCCTTCAGCTGGTGTAAGCCATCTTGATCAAATTTTGGTTTGATTTAAATATTCCCTTGAAATATTTGCCTGCAGATGATGTTTGGCAATATTCACAATAGTGTGATTAACAATCATGCTAGCTATTTTTCAGCACATGTTATTTCTTATGAGATTTCCTTTTGCTGCAGAATTTTGACGTGTTTAAAGAACTGTATATGTAGGTTAGGTGACTCTCCTCACATTGCTAATCTAGCTTCACTAGAAGTTTGTGAAATGTTTCAACGTGAATAAAACTTTGAATCTTACGATTGAAAATAACAGGGACTGAGGAACAACACTTGTGTGTGATTTTGACCAATTATGTATCATGTTTTCTCATTCTCTTGAAATGCTAGTCCAGTCTACATCAAAACACTTTGAATGGTCTTGTGTGTGGTTGCATATTAGTTTTGTGAGAAGGATTTTTTCACATTCCTATTGTGTTTAATTTGATTATTCATCATGTAAATTATTCTTTCCTTGTGAACTTAGCTCAGTTAGCTGTAAACATTACATTTAATCCAACCCTCTTGTGGGAAATGCTATCCCTATGGGTTGTAAACATGAAAACAGGAGAAGCATTTTTGGTTTCCTCCAAGCACATATTGTGTTCGAAGTAGACCATGGTATCCATGGTATGCTTGTTTTTTAGTAGAGGATGTTGAAACTTAGGAAAAAATGATTGTTTCAGCAGTAGTTTCTCAGATATCTTGTAAGAACAGACCAATATTGTATACAACATTGTTCAGCAATTGGACATGTGTAGTCTGATTGAGTATTTAAAACTGTCCCTGATGGCAGATGTGCGTTGAACTTGAGAGTGTCTCTGTTTGGTTTGCCATTGAACTATTCACATTGAACTTAAACAGACCTCCCAGCTCAAGCAACACCAGGTAGTAGTGGCGACGTAAGTTGGCAGTTGGAAGCATTACATGAAAATTATTATTTTCAACAAACACTCTCAGACAACTTCAACCCTGTCTCCCCTATCTTCCACTTGTTAAGCCAGGAATTTCTGATCCATCTATTTAAGGCATTAGTTTTGGATTTTGAGCTTCTTTTGCCATTGTTGTCCAGTCATCATTTGCTCTTTATACTTGATCTAGTGATTTCTGTGGCCTTGTCCATCTCCCTTTTGAATCAATCCTTATTTTTAGAATTAGAAGAATCTTGCTGGTGCTTATCTCTTCCTTTGCTGGTGTTATCTCTTCCTTTCACCTAGTACTGTTCTTTCAATTTCTACTCATGTTTTCTCATGGAATGAATACTCCCTTTCTCTTGTTGATGAGATTAAGGTACATAGACGTGGATTAAATATTAAAGGTGCTAGTTTCCTTTCTAACCTTTTGCTGAATTTTATCATTTATGCTCTTAGTATATAGTGCTGCAAGGGAGGGAGGAATATTCATATCTTTGCAATATTGATCAGTCTTTAATGCTTTTGAAATTGTGGGATTATACAGACGAGACTATAATTTCAAAGTTCAAAATATTGTGGGATTATACAGACGAGACTATATTTTTCAAGTTCAATCTTTTGGTGTGTTGTGGAGTGGTCTGAATTGCCATTGCTTCTGCGATTCTGAATATGCAATTACTAGATCTGCAGCTTTCAGTTTGAGATGTCTCAACCACTTGAACTACTCCTTGCTACTTTTACTCGAATTTATTCTAGAAAAAAACTTTTTTATTTCTATCAATTTGACTGGTCTTAATGTGACGGAGTTTTGGTTTTCCGTCTTGTTGTGGTGATCTTTTGCTTCAGATTGACAGATTAATTTCGATTTACTGCAAATTCAATCAATGACTACAATGTCTTCAATGTTACAGTTCCGGAGATATGAGTATTGTGGACATCTTGATTTTGTTTTATTTGAATGACGTGAGTTTGTTTACAGATTTATTTTTTTTAACGACTTTGAATTGTATGGTTGATCGATGTAATTTCTACAATTTAAATAAATGATCGAATACTTTATTTTCAATTAACTGACTTTGATCAAGTAATTGTCTCGGTGGTAAAAATTAAAAGGATGTTCGTGAGAGTATCATTTTAGAAGACTTTTGAGTAAAAAAAGAAAAACTCTGTCAAAATAAAAAACTAAGTCTAAGCTTTGAATTTTTTTGAGCTCGAAACCTTTCATATTTCATATTGATAGCGTAACTCGTCCAAACAATTTCCATACATACATGTCTACGTGCTCACTCCAATTGCCATCACCAATGGCTCCTTTCAATGCTGATTCGAAAACTCCACACTGCCACCCACAGACCCCTCAAAGCTATGCTCTTCACAAAGCCTTCTCTTCAATTCAAACTTCAACAACTCCAAGATAAGTGTCAACCGAACCAAGTGGGCTGAAAAAGTTGAAACCTTTAAGAAATGGGGTTGGTCTGATCAACAAATTATTGATGCTTTTAAGAAGCAGCCTCTCTGTATGTTATCATCCACCCGTAAAATTAATGCAGTCATGAGTTTTTGGGTTGATAGCTTAGGTTGGGATTCTTTGGACCTTGCCAGAGCCCCTGCCATTATTCAATGCAGTCTTGAGAAGAGGATTATTCCGAGGGCTGCAGTTCTGCAGTTCCTTGTATCTAAAGGTTTGAGAAAAAAGGGTGCGGCGTTATCGGCACCATTTTCTATGTCAGAGAAATTGTTTCTGGAGAAGTTTGTGAAATGTTTTAAAGACGATTCTTCTCATCTGTTGGAGCTGTATGAGGAAAAAATGAATCTTGCAAATAACATGGAGAAGTCTTCATCAAGTGTGTAACTTATCAAATCAAATTTTTGGTGTGAATCGACTAACTTGTATTACTGTGTAGTTTCATTGAAATACTAGTGCTGTGATGTCTGCCAAAACTCCTATTAACAATCATGCTAGACAATTTTGGTTCAACCCCTGCCAAAATATGACTTCAATCTTGAATTATTTTGAGATTAGTATACATTATTTTAGGTTATAGGATTGCCATGTCATTTGTTTTTACTTACAAATGTTATGTTTTTATCGGTAATGTATCTTATGATTCATAATAAGATTCATTCGCGATTGAGAAAACAGGTCTTCAGATTCACAGTTTAAATCTCTATTTGATAACTATGATTGGGAGTGTGCAACTTGCATGAAAATTTTGGACAATTTTGGGGAAAAGTGGTCAATGTGGCCAAATTGTGGTTTATTGTTTAGTTTTACAGGAGGCTGTCACATATTGCAATTTTATGGTGAAACAACAATGTTAATGTTTTAGAGTAGGATCTGTGGTGAATGATCCTAAGATATGCAGTGATATGTAGTGGTCTATTCTCAATAGTGTCTAATAGATTTACTAGTACACAATTTATAGCTTTTCTACAAATGAAACGCCAATGCAGATAAGAAGTAAGTAGCTAGTAACTACCCCACTTGCTTGGGCATGAAGTCCAAGCCAAATAAGCACACACTAGCTTCTGGAACAGAACAGGTACACAATTCTTGTCTCTGATTGCGAATTCATGACTCGAAGTCCTTAAGGAGAAGCCACAGAAACTGATTAACTAACTGACTTGTAGTGTTATGTTTGCAGGCCTAGCCTTAGTTCTGCTAGCTCTTCATAAGCACATGAAAAGGGTCCTTTAGCTACATTAAAAGTGGACATTAACTAGCTGCTACAATCCCCAAAATGATTTGGTATTGCAATTATCATTTTATATACAATATGTTGTATGTAATATACATATAAAACATACAATACGAAAGTGAAAGATTAATTTAAAATGTTAAAAAAGTATTATTTAATTATCACTGGTTTGACTATGTTGAACTATTAAACTTTAAACTGGTGCCTCTACCGGTTCGGTTTTCCAAACATTCTCAAGTTATCACTATCGACAATGTCGTCGTCGTTTTCGATGGTGTTGAAAACAACAATGTGAGAGTTTGAATCACAACAAACATCGTACGAGGAACCATGGCTAGAATCAACATCATTGGTGACGTTCCACGGGAAAAGAACGCCGACGAAGTCAAAAACCCATCAATGAAGCTGAATCTCGGTGGTATCACCCACATTGAGATGTTGAGAACTAAGAGATAAAATCTCGTATAATCAGTCGATTCTTAACTTAGTATTACAGTTGATCCAAAAGCTTAATATTATATTTTCACTTACAAATTCATACTCATTATCTCTAAAAAAAATTTACTTTTGTTGATTTTTCAGAGACTCATTTATAATTTTATACATGAAATATTCACTTTCGACAACTTCATTTATGCATTTTAAGAACTTGTGTTGTATTCACAACAAAATATTTATGTATTAATGTTCGGTGATTAACTTGTTAATTGTATTACTCAACTAAATTAGTTTGAGTTAAATAAGTTTAATTACTATAAAATTTTAATTTTTTGTTTTTAGTCACCGTAAATATTTTAGTCTATGTTATAATACAAGAGAGTTTGTAGAAAACGCTCCATTGGTTGCTTGAATGTTGCTATTCCAAAGCTACAACATTGCCACCCACAGCCTTTGTTTACGTCAGAGCTATGCTATTTGCTAAAATACAAATCCAAATCCAAATCCGAATCCAAAGCCTTCTCTTCTATTCAAACTTTGACAACTCCAACACTATCCATCTTTTGGGGTTGCTTTGCTTGCCAAGATAAGTGTCAATAAAACCCTGTTGGCTGAGAAAGTTGAAACCTTTAAGAAATGGGGTTGGGATGATCAACAAATTATTCTAGCTAGTTTTCATGTTACTTCTTATTTCCTCTACATAAATTTGAAATGTGCTCTAAGAAGAGTAGTATTGTTGGGTGAATTTATCTGATACAAATTTTCAAAGGCTCTTCCATTCATGAATTTACTTGTTTGCAAAATTGGTTAACATTCTTTTGCTTGATGCTTTCTGGTTTACTTTGTGCTTGATGTTTTCTGCCTTATCTATCAATATTATTTTGGTCTCCAAAGAGTTGACATAATTGTGAATATTGAAAGGGTGATAGAATTCAGGCTGCAAAAAAGAAGTTGGTTCTAGTAGTTGTTATTGATTAGATGGTAGACTTGCTTAGCTTAGCAACACAAAGAAAAGGTGCTATGAAGTCTAAATCAATTCACACAACATTATGAAGATGCACATGAAATCGTTATGAAGATACACATGAAATCGTTGCAGCCAATAACTATTGGTACACAGAACCAACATTTGGCTTGGGCAGCTAAGAAGGAAGTGACTGTTGGCTTCGGTTTGCATGTTTCAGATATCATCTGAGGAACAATGTAGAAGCCAATTTGTATAGATTTTAGATTCTCTTAAATATTTACAATTACAGAATTCATTTTATTAGCAATTTCTACTCAAATTGAATGCTTTCTTGTCTCTACCAATCAAAAAGAAAATGAACACGGTGTTGATGTAAAATTCCCACATGGGATCTTGTATTCAATTAAGTCATGAGGAGTACAAGCCTAAAACTATAAAATACAAAATTACAAAGGTGCTTCTGCATTAACATTTCCACCTCTCACTCTTTCACTGTTTCCTACCTCATCAACAATTGTTCCCTCTCACCACAAACTGCACTCAAAGCATCACACAAACTCACTCTCCACACCCCACAAAAACCCGATTCAGTTCTCACCCTCTTCAGAACCCACGGTTTCTCTAACCCACAAATATGCTATATCATCACAAGGGTACCATGGCTTCTCAAATGTGACCCCAACAAGGTAATTTTACCAAAGCTTCAATTTTTACTTTCAAAAGGTGCTTCTAACTCTGATATTGTTCACATGGTGAGTTCCAACCCTACATTCCTTTCAAGAAGTTTACAGAATCATATAATCCCTGCTTATGAATTTCTAAAAGGGTTCCTCCAATCTCATGAACAAACCATTACTTGTGTAATTTGATATTCTTATAGAGTTGCAAGTAATGTCAAATTGTTGCTTCATAATGAAGTTTCTCACTCAAGTATTGCTAGATTGTTTTGTATTTGGCCTAGGGTATATAGTTCATCAAACCTATTGAAAACTGTTCATGAATTGAAGGAACTAGGTTTTGATTCTTCAACTTCATATTTTGGTATAGCTTGGCTTGCTAAGAGAAGTGTTACCAAAACCATGTGGGCTGAAAAAGTTGAAACCTTTGAGAAATGGGGTTGGTCTGATGAACAAATTCCTATGAAGCACAAACTCTGACACGACACAGACACTTTGACATTGCTAATGTAAAAAATATAGGACACTGATACATATATGATAGTTTTTCACCTTCATTGATGCATCTAAAGCCAGAAAACTAGACATGTTGTAATTAAATTTTATGTTTTTAACCCCCATGAGTAATCATCATTGCTTTGACACATCTTTAACCCCATAGTTGTATTTTAGATGTGTCCAAGGGGTCTAAGTTGTGTCGAAATGAAGAAAAACAAATTTTATTTTTGAGACACTTATTTGAGGTGTGGTACGGGTGTCGAACACTGACGCATGTTAGACACGGCGACACGCCAAATCCATTAAGAAGCAGCATTATTGTATGTTGTCATCCACTGATAAAATCAATGCTGTCATGATTTTTGGGTTGATCATTTAGGCTTCAATTCTTTGGACCTTTTCAGAGCTCTGAGAATTTTTCTGTTGAGTCTCGACAAGAGGATTATTCCGAGGAAAAAGGATGCTGCCATAAGTACACCGTTTTCTCTTACGGATAAGTTGTTTTTGGACAGGTATGTGAAATGCTTTGAGAAGCTTGCATAAGTTAGAAGCTAATCCCAACCTAACCAAAGTCATATATCATTTTATTTTATTGTAGGTCATCTTACAGGCTATCTATAGTAATCCACCAAGTGCCTCTGCATGCATAACTTTTGTGATAGCCTGAAGGACAATATTGCATAAGCTAATAGGTTTATGACAATTAATACTTTAATATTTTTTCAGTACTTCCTTTCTAAAGGGTGGTCATGATTTCATTAAGCTAGCAATTTTTTTTGAATAATTAAAAAGAATCTGGCGAAAATTCATCAGACTTTGAGATATATCGGTAATTTTTTATTACAAGACAGGTCAACTGTGTCACAATATTAAGCTTATAGAGAGGCATAAAATTATATGTTGAGCATAAACCTAAGTCACCTCTAACAAGATTCCAACAGACAAAGCTAACAACAAAATATGTCTTCATAAATTGAAATGATGAGAGATAATGCCATCAGTATTACTATTTAGGTGCCCAGAATAATCCATCTACTATGTCACAACTAGGTGCAGTTGACTATTGATCAATAATTATCAATAAATTCATTTTGTCTTTGCCGACTTATGTAGTAATACACAAATATATGTTTTATCTACCCCTTTTTTTCTACTACACTCTCAAATTTTTTATAAAAACGAAATACATAAAATATTTTTGCTTATTTTCTCATTCTATGACACCTATTTGTCTCTTGATTACCATCATTAACCTCATAACTCACATATCACAACTTATTCAAAACTCACTCATCGCAGTTCATGTAGGTTCTTATGCAAATTCGATTCACTTATACAAATTCAATTCACGTACGTTCTGATGCATACTCAGTTTGCGTATGCATGTTCCGTTTGCATACGCACGGAGACCATCAGAATCACCATTGTTGTTCAAGTATCAAATATTGACAAAGTGAGTTTTATTCTCACCAAAACCAGTTTCAGTCGTATAAACCTAACTAAACATTGTAAAAAAACAAAAAGAATAAGAAGAACAAGAACAAAAACAATAATAACATTGAAGCAAACTAATGTAAATGAAAGACAATGAATATAACTGAAGATGTTGAAAATAGAAGGACGTGTGAGAAAAATAGAGTGTTAGAAAAAAAAGATGAATATGAATATAAACTCGAAGACGAAGAAAGAAAACAAAATTAAAATTTAAATAATAATATAAATAAATAAGGACATTTTATATATTTTATTTTTATGAAAATGTTGAGGAAGGGATGTAAGTAAAAAAAGTGTTATTTTTTTTATATAAAAATAATATTTATTTATTTAAATTAAAAAAGTACATCTATCGAGAACAAACGTATAAATTTGCTAAAACCGATAAATATGAATTTGCTAACAACCTTACAACACTCAGATTAATAACATAAAATGGCAAAATATCTATAAATTTGACAATATTAAAGTGTCGGAATGTTTATGTCTTCGGATCTACAATGTTGACGACGCCTAAATTATTGATGAAATCTATATCAAAATAAATTAATAAATTTGAAAGGAAAAAACGTAATAAATAAGTGATTTTAGATAAAGAAATAGAGAAGAGATAAGGTTAAATCGAATTGTTTAAGTTGCAACTTTTCCCACTTCATGTCTCTAAAAAAATCATTTTGTAAAATGTATTTCTTTACAATATAATTTATTCGGAAATGTGCTTCTAGACGGCACAAAATGTTTTTTTTTCTTCAGATGTATATATCTAAAGTCACGTTCAGTTCAGTGTAGGAAAATTTTCATTTTTTTTTTCTTATAAAAAAATCTCCATTTTTTTATTCCTCGAATTATCTTCTACACGTAACTACTATATGGAGACTAATCACTTCGAAAATTTGAAACACATTTAAATATTATTTATTTTAAATGATAAATAAATTTCTCTTGTACATACATGAATAAAGTTGAAGAGCAATTATTAAAATTCCCTGACCGTCCAGAATTTAGAGACACGACCATATAAGTTATAACTGTAAAAATATAAAAAAAGGGGGGGAAAATCTGTGTCTAGATTTTTTATTTATTTAATTTTTTTACTTTGCCCTGTCTCTTGGTGGATTAAAGGAATGCATGCAGAGGCACTATATAAGTTGACTCTAAGCAAAGAAATGACTTTTTCGTTTTTGCAATGCTCCAATAATTAAGTTATTAACATTGTCACAGCCAGTGAACTGAAAGTGCAAATTGACATTTTTATCGACTAATCACTACATTCAACTAATTAATAATTTGCAAGTGGCTTTGTCTTAAGTGAACCACATGTCACACATACAATTTCTCGTATACGCTGAACAAACTCTACCCTACATTATTTTTTAATTTTTATATCTAAAATCTCTACCTTACATTTTTTTGCATTAAAAAATAAAAATGAGAGTGGAGGCCACACTTAACTTGTTTGGAGTGATCACACATGTGTAAACCATCTTACTATGTATCTACTTGTTGAATCAATTAAAAGTTCGGAAAATTCTAGGTTTACTTCCATTTAGAATATCATTTTAGGATGAAATTTACTTTAGTAAGTTGATTCCACTAAGCTCCCTTTGTCTTAATCATAAGCATGGCGGCAAAGTGAGAAGAAAACAATTTTAGCATGGTTAATGCTGCCCAAAATTACTATAATAATCAAATATTAACATAAGCAATAAATCTTGATGGGTTTGTAAGTGTTCATCAGTTTTGGATAAATTAGACCTTCCACAGAAAAATGTTATTTTAAATTTAATTAATAATGTGTCCGAACAATACCAAGATTGAAGGGTAATTTTATAACATCTACTTATAAAATTTACAAATTTAAAAACACTACTATTTATTATATTTCTTTTTATAATACATATTTATTAAGGAATTACAAGGGATAATCCAACCCATATATAACGTTAACTTACAACATAGAAAGACAATTCAATGGATTGACAAAAATTAATTCAAAAATTGTGAAGATGGTGCATTTCCTTCTTTTAACATAAAGCAATCCCATGTAGTAATTTTGATTTGTGCTAGCAAACCTTAAAAGTCTAAACTCCCCCATAAAAAATGATTTTATTCCTAATATTTATTATATGCGTAAAATAATCAAATGATGTTTGGATTGACTTATATGTTGACATAAAATATTTATAAAATTGTTTAGGAGAGTTTATGAAAACAAAGTGTAACATGTTCATAGATTGTTTTCAGTTCATTTCCATAAGTTTTTTAAGATAATTTATATGAAAATAATTTGATTTGATTTTATCTTTTATTATAAAAATAGTTTATTCATAAATTAAATTGCTAGATTAGAGATAAACATGAGAAAACTTAAATTACAGTTTTTGTTTATGCACAAAATTCTTGAAGGCATTTTTTTTTTATATAAACAATTATTGGTAAATTTGTTGTTGCGTTAATTTTTCTAGGTTTAAACTCAATCTCTTTCTTAAATCTCATTCAGCATCTCTTAGTTTACGAACAGAATCATTTACGTGAGACTTCTTGAAGACAATTTAATGTGTGTTCTACAAATGAATTTTCTTTTTTATTTATGTATTTTTGTTTATTTATTTTTATTTTAACTCTCTTATTTTTAAAGAAAATTGATTCGAATATTCTGAAGATTGATCGAGACATAAGTAAATTTTGGCCAACTAATTATTATACTTTTATTACTTAAGAAATGAATGAATCACCTTATGAGTTTATATTGTTCTTTTTTTTCTTCTAAATTTTAATAAATAATTTATATCGATTTGATTATAAGAATAAAATGAGTACTTCATAAAACAACTTTACAATATCATCTAATTATAACTCATCACGATATCATATGATTGTATAATTGTCATTCTCGATGTACTGAATTGTCATAATTAAATGACATAGGGTAAAATTATTAAGTGCCACTACCTTTACCCTCTTTTAAGTACATGAGCTTGGTGCAATTTTGGTTTGAAGGATAAGGAAGGGTAATGTCGTGATTGTGTCATTAGGAACTCTTGGGTTGGTTTAAGATTTCATTTTGCTTTCGGTGTTTGGTTGAGGCAGCGGCTTGGAACTTTTGGAATTGGTTGGTTCACGTCGTTAACCAACCAATTTTTAACGACTCTGTTGGTGTGCTTCTAGCCAATTATATTAACTTAATAAACACCTCCACTAGAGTAACCCAGTTTAAATATCCACAATGTGAATTCAAATACATTTAATCAAGATCGCCTCAAGGAAAAATAATTATAAAGTGACATAACTTTGCATGCATGTAATGAAATATATATTATTGCACATTAAAAAAAAGACAAATTGTTTTTTATACATATTCAATCATAATAGCCCAATAATTTGTAAGCTTAGAATTTTGGAGCTAGAGTTTAAAAAAGAAAAACATTCAATCATTCAAATTTTGACATTTTTTTTATTATATTATTTTTTTTTTGCTATATAAATTTTTATACTATAAAAATAAAATTTCAGGACCCTAAAAATTTAGAGTCCTATGCAGTCGCACAACTTAAATATGCTCAAGGTCAGCACTGTCGATGGTGATCAAAGTGATGATCGGTGATAGTTAGAGTGGTGGTCGACGATATCAATGGTGGTCAATGATGATCGGAGTAGTTGTTAGAATATGGTCGATGGTGGTTAGAGTCGTTGGTGTTTAAAGTATTGGTTGCTAGTGATCAGAGTGGTGGTCGACAATGATCAAAGTAGTAGCTAGAGTCTATAATAACAGTAGCCAACGTAGTGATCAAAATAGTGGTTGCCAATTGTCAAAGCCATTGTCAATAGTAGTTAGAGTGATGATCGCAGTGGTAATCAAAATTATGATTGATAGTTGTCATAATAGAGGTCGGCGGATTAAAAGGAATAATCAACAATAAATAGAATAGTGATGAATGATAATTGAAGTAGTAATTGATAATATGCTATATTAAGTGCAATTACATATCTCTCACACTCAAAACTCACATCATTTATTTATTGAAACATGCTTGTGTAATCTTATAGGTGGATGTTGATATATAATTCTTCCTTGAATAACACGTACCATCAATTTAATCACTTGCAACTTTAGACCTTTCCAAAGGATATTGTATTTCACATTCATCTATATCCACACTTATTTCAACTGCCTCAAGAGTCATCTCAGCATCCATTACCATTGAAATTAATATAAATTAAGATCAATTACTATTGGGGTGGATTTTGTCTAAAATTTGCAACAAAATTAGTGACTCTGTATGTACTCCAATTGATTGATTTAGCTGCAGCAGAATCAGACCCCACAATTCCATAATCGACCGGCTTAATTTGCATCATTCACGTGTCACACTGAACAAGACACATACAAGTCACAGTATTATATTTAATTTTATTATAAAAAATTTCTTCAAACTTTTTATCCTTATAATATTTTTCCTTAATAGTTTCATACATACTAGAATATTATAAATACCAACCTTAAAAGTTTAGAATTTTGAATAAGAGATCGCTTAAATATAAATTTTTAAATGTTAAAAATTCAAAAAGTTAAAATAACAAAAATTTAAATTTAAAAATAGAATTTGAAATCATATTTTACACTTCGGTGGCAACACAAAAAATTTATGAGCCATGTTTTATATAATAAAGACTCTTTATTTTTATTTTTATTTTATAAAGACTAAAATAGTTGACGAAAAATATTCCAAGAGATAAAAGGCGGAAGAAAAATACAAAAGTTTTAAAATTTAACAAAATGAAAATTAATTATATACATATTGTTTCATGTGTGACTAAGCGCACTTGTTACTCATACTATATATACACACACATGTATACATTGATATATTAAGATTCTGTTTGACTTTGAAATTGAAATTGATTGATTCTGAGTCGAATTGAGGGAAATGATGGATAACAACAACATTGGAGGAAGTAGCTCTAACATTAATAACAATATTGAAAACGGTAGCATAAAGGAACAAGATCGTTTGTTACCAATAGCCAATGTTGGGAGAATAATGAAACAGATATTACCTCAGAATGCAAAAATCTCAAAGGAATCAAAGGAAACAATGCAAGAATGTGTGTCAGAGTTCATAAGCTTTGTGACAAGTGAAGCATCAGAGAAATGCAGGAAAGAAAGAAGAAAGACAGTGAATGGAGATGATATCTGTTGGGCTTTAGGGACACTTGGTTTTGATGATTATGCTGAGCCAATGAGAAGGTATTTGATTAGATATAGAGAATTAGAAGTTGATAGAAATACCAATAATAATAATAATAATAATAATAATAATAATAATAATATTCAAGATAGAGGAAATAGTCCTCAAGAGAAGGATCATGAACTATTTATGTTTCCACCTAGAGGATCCAACTAGACAGAAATAAATTACTAGTAGAATTAATGTTGACTATAAGAGAGATTTGTACCTTCCTTTCAAGGATCAAACGTTTTCTTGTCTTAACTTAATTTCATTTTCATGATTCAAGAACTAGAAATTAGTACTTGTTTTGTTGTTAATTAATTACATCTTAATCTGTATGATTTCCTTGATTTGCTAAATTTGAGAATTGAAGTGTTCAACTTGTTCACAGGCAAAGTCCACAACAACACATAAATATGTACCATGATTAATTGATGTTAATTTCTTGGTAAAGAATCTAGGAATTGATATCATCTTGGATGGCATCCCATGAAATTGATTAAGTTTCCCTGTTAATTAGATTATTTTATTATAATAATAATAATAATAATTAACCTTGTATATATCTTAAGCCTTCATCGTCTTCATTACCTAAAAAACAAATGGTATAAACTATAAAGTCACTTTCAAGAGGGTTTCTTCAAACAGAGAATTTTTAATCAGCAACTATTAATTAGTATCTTTACTAGACGTTATATATAGACTAACATATATCTTAAATGTCATGTTCACGAACTCACATATTTTACCAAATTAACAATTATATTCATTAGATATCAACACATAACTCCAAGACAGGGAAGCCAAAAAATAAATGGATCGAGCTTTCAAACTCTTTAGATTCAATGTACTTGGTTGATCTTCCGCACATCGTTCGGGCGTAATTTAGAACGGTAAGCATTTATATAGATCGAATCATTCACTCACCAAATTAGATTATGAAAGCATGTATTTATTTACTTTATTTACTGTACTAGTAAAAATTTATTGCAATAAAATAAAAGAGACATAATATAAAATAAAAAGAAAATACATGTTTTTAACAAACAAAAAGATACTTTCAGTTTTTGATTACCACAAAAACAACAATATGTTTCCGTCTCATAATAGTGACCTTGCTGCGCCGCATCGCCGGCTGTTTTTACTGTTACAGGTTATCGCAGCTTTTTCCTTTACAATATTGAAGACTATTTTGATTATAACTACGTGAGATATAATTTAATTTTTATACATTATCATAAAGGTTTTGAAAGATAGATTATTTATAGTTACAAATTGTGATAACACCGAGAAAAATATAATAATAAAAAAATTTGTGACTAAATTTTTTTTTCTGTGATTGTCATATTTTATAATTTTTGTATTAAAACTCTTACATTTTATGAATATTGTTAATTTTTAATATTATATACTAAAAAGATAGACAAGTGATACGAATTTGAGAAGTAATAAAAATTAAAAAATGAGACATTTTGAATTGAACATAAATATCCATTTTATATATAGATACAATGAGATGTGTCCTACAATAATTAAATTGACAAATAGAGTTTCAAAATCTAACAAACCTACAAATTTTTTTCAAAGTTTATGAAGAGTTCAAAAAATAATAATTACCGATATATCAACTAAAACTTATGTGAGTTGAGAAATGCTTATTTACTCTAATAATTATAAAAGAGAATAGAATTTTAGTCATTAGAATTGTAAGTCAAATGAAATAAATAGAAATTTTAGTCTCTTCTATTATCAATCAAAGACATTTTTTATATTTTGCACATGCAATTTTAAAGATATATGCTTGTTTTATTATAAAAAATAAAATAAAAAAGTGTTTAAGTTGGGATAAGTTCCTTCAGAAAAAACAAGAGTGAATAATATCAATTATTGATAAATAAATTAATAGTTAATATATGCACATGAATGATAAAACTAAAGAGAAAAAAAAACAAAAAATATGTCCATGACCCATCGTAATTATAATTAGTTGCAATATAATTTTTATTAGTTTTGATAGTTTTTTATTAAGAGATTAAATTAAGTGATGTTCTTTAAGAGAATAATTTACTATTTCGCATTCTTTTTTATTTTTGACAAGAACAAAATATGTATCATTACTATTAATTTTTTAACTAATAATTTTTTATTTATTTGTTGATGTATGTATTACTATAATATATATTAGAATTGACTAAATTAAAAGTTATGATACATATATGACATATCATTTTACTTTAACTTGATGATTTAATTTTGATAATAGAAAAATATGTTGTTT
>JBBPBO010001985.1:5456196-5468615 GCA_037974295.1 Cicer cuneatum
TTTAAAAAAAATAAAAAAGTTTTAGTTACAAGTTTTAGTTTGACTATATATACGAATGGACTCATATTTCACTTCTATACTCTTTTATTTACTAAATAAATAAATAAATAATAAAATGTTTTAAAAAAATAACAGCCCTTTTCTTATGAGTGGTTAGTTATAACTTTTAGTTCAAATATATATACGAAGGGATTTACATTTGACTTCTATACTCTTTTATTTACTAAATAAATAATAACATATTTTTAAAAAATAACAAGTTTTAGTTTGACTATATATACACCAATGACTCACATTTCACTTCTATACTCTTTTATTACTAAACAAATAAATAATAAAATATTTGGAAAAAAATAACACTAAAATAAAAGTAACCGCCCTTTTTCTTAAGAGTGATTAGTTACAAGTTTTAGTTCAAATATACATATGAAGGGATCTAGATTTGACTTTTATACTCTTTTTTTTACTAAATAAATAAATAATAAAATATTTTAAAAAAATAACAGTAAAATAAAAGTAACCGCCTTTTTCTTAGGTGTGGTTAGTTACAAGTTTTAGTTCAAATATATATACGAAGGAATCCACATTTGACTTCTATACTCTTTTATTTACTAAATAAATAAATAATAAAAAGTTTTAGTTTGACTATATATACAAAAGGACTTATATTTCACTTCTATACTCTTTTATGTACTAAATAAACAAATAATAAAATGTTTGAAAAAAATAACAATAAAATAAAAGTAACTGCCTTTTTTTAGGAGTGGTTAGTTAGTTCAAATATATATACTAAGGGATCCATATTTGACTTTTATACTCTTTTATTTATTAAATAAATAAATAATAAAATATTTTAAAAAAAATAACAATAAAATAAAAGTAACCGCCCGGAATGGTTAGTTACAAGTTTTAGTTCAAATATATACGAAAGGATCCACATTTGATTTTTATACTCTTTTATTTATTAAATAAATAAATAATAAAATATTTTAAAAAAATAACAATAAAATAAAAGTAACCACCCTTTTATTAGGAGTGGTTAATTACAAGTTTTAGTTCAAATATATATACGAAGAGATCCACATTTGATTTCTATACTCTTTTATTTACTAAATAAATAAATAATAAAATATTTTAAAAAAATAACAATAAAATATAAGATAACCGCCTTTTTTTTTTTTGGAGTGTTTAGTTACAAATTTTAGTTTGACTATAGATACGAAGGGCTCACATTTCACTTTTGTTTTATTTACTAAATGAATAAATAATAAAATGTCTGAAAAAAATAATAATAAAATAAAAGTAACTGCCCTTTACTCAGGAGTGGTTAGTTACAAGTTCGAATAAGGATTTACATTTCACTTATATACTCTTTTATTTACTAAATAAATAAATAATAAAATATTTTAAAAAAATAACAATACAATAAAAATAACCGCCGTTTTCTTAGGGTGATTAGTTACAAGTTTCGAGTATATATATGTGCCATCTCCTTCATCAAATTTCCTTCATCAATAATATCTATTCTATTTGATTGCAGCTTTTGGTATTTTTCTTCTTAATTCTCCAACATGTCAAAATTTATGCACAAGATTATCGACTTAGAAGAAGGATGGGAAATTATACAGAATGCAATTACGAAACTCAACAACATTCTAGAAGGCTCCTAAAAACTATGAACTCAAACTTTATAACAGGTATAAGGAAATATTTGAAGACTACATCAAATCCACGGTGAGTAATTGCATATTTAATAATTAGTTAGGAGTGTTATATTTAATAATATTAACTTTATACAGTTCTAAAATATCCTGATATAGAAATGTGGTTTGATTAGTGTACATGATTTATTAAACCCTACCTAACCATAGTTTAGAGTAAGAACGTGTACATGGTGAATAAAAGCATCATTGATTTAAAGAAATTATATTTACTTCTTAATTTTGAGTTTTTGACAATATTAAAAACTTGTTTAATAGAAATTCCTTTTACAGTCTAGCTATGTTAGGATTAGGAAGATTTAGAAATATGGGGTTAAATGATAAGGGACGAAATAAATTGGAGAAAGAAGGGATATAATGGAAAGAATTATTGTTCTCGTGCTTGATTGATCGATATGATGATTAATAGGAGGGTAAAGAGATGATTAATAGGAAGGTAAAGAGTCGTAATTATAAGCTAATTTAGTGTTGTCAATTGCATATCATAACAAATAAAGGTTTATACATTTTTCCATACACGAGAGTACTATAGCGCCATAATAGTTGTTATTTAACATTATTATGGAAGAATAGTAATTTGTTTAAATTTAGAATTCCACCAAAAAAAAGGTTATCCTTTCCTATCTGAGCTGAGGGTGCCTTTACTGAAAATACTTCCATCCAATTTAGACATATGTCAAAAAATTGTGCATTTAATTTAATTCACTAAAATATAATTCAATCACAGCCTTTATTTTCATCCTCTATAGCCTTATAAGCTTTGTAAACATGTAACTTCATTGTGAATCTGAATTGTCTGATATGCTAAAAAAAATTCCCTTTTCCATACGGTAGTATATGGTCTTAACTTGGGTGCCTAGAACTGTTTACACTAAAACTGTAGTTGTTTGCTAAACATGGAAGGTCAAGACGCAATTGTATACGTATTAACATTTACATGACTAAAACTACTTTGATTTTCTTATCACTAGGTTCTGCCATCTTTGCGAGAAAAGAAAGATGAACTTTTGTTGAGAGAGTTGCTCAGAAGATGGTCAAATCACAAAATTATGACCATGCGTCTCTCAAGCTTCTTTCGTTATCTTGACAAAGTTGAAATCCGAAGAAGGAAACTTCCTTCTCTTGAAGAAACCGGCTTCTTATCCTTCTATAACTTGGTTGGTGATGAGATTCCCTTTGAAATGTTACACAACTTACACAGCTACACTACAGTTTTTCTTTCTCCAAATATATTTTGCTTTTCTCTTTCCCCCCTTTTTTAACTCTGGGTTTACTTCATTTCATTTGTCTCAGGTATATGCTGAGATGAATAGACAAGTAATGGATGCAATATTGGCTATGGTATTCTCTGGTTTCCATTTCTATGTTATTTAAAATTTTATAACCAAGTAATTTATTTATCAGTTCATATTTATTGATAGGAACTTGTTTGGATCAACAAACCAAGATATGCTTGATGTTGTTTGTCAACTATCTAATGCATGCAGGTGTTACACTTGCATTGGAAAAAAATGGTTTCACTAAGCCTTGATTTCTATAACGATGCTCGAATTTTTTATGATAATTATGTTGTCGAATGGTAGCAAAAGTAGTAATTAAATGCTGCCGTATTCAATCCATAATAGCTTTTTCTTTAATGATGCTTGATTTTCATTTGATTTTCCTCCCCTGTAATGGCTCTTTTATCTTCATTTCCTGGTATCCAGATTGATCGGAAGCGTGTAGGAGAGCATATTGATCAAACGTTGGTTAATAGCGCATTGACTTTCTACTCAGAGATTGGAGACAGCACAAGAAAAACCGATCCAAAACACTTTGCTGAAACAATGATTAAAGAGAATGCAGCATTCTATTATGACGAGGCTTCAAATTTGATAGCAGGTTCTTCCTCCATGGATAACAAACCAAAGGTGATTTCAGTAAACTTTACTTATTATTGGTTATAAATTTAAAATTGCATTGGGAAGCATACATGAGTTCCTTTTGAAACATGTTTTGGTTGGCATTGTATTACCGCTAACTTGCTGTTTCTTTACGAAAATTACATTTAGGTCAAATTCTGAATTTTTTGTGCTATTTCTTAACCGTTATATAGAACACTACTGCTGGTTTAACACCTATACTTTATACACCATCCCTCCAAAAAAGTTAGTGAAAAAATATGTGTAGGGATAGTTTAAAAAGTTGGATCAGCAAAATACAAGGGTCTGTGTGGATTTTATTTTTATTTTTATTTTCATTTATTATTTTTAGCTTATCTTTAACGTGTCCTATTTTTAAAGTTTTGTATGCGAATTGTGAAATAATTATTGTTTTTAATGTTTCATATATAAAACTGTAGAAATAAAGTGACATTTTTGTAATTAAAATACAAAAACAGAAAATATTTTCTAAAACCAAACAAGAATCTTGTACAAAAATAGTAGTCAAATTTACCTGCATTTTTTAGAATGTCCAATTGTTGAAAAGGAAACAAACCACCGGATATAGTTTAACTTTTAAATTTGGTAATATTTTAACTTTTGTCATGTTCTAACTTTGAGTAATCTTGTTGGAAGTTTAATTCTTCATAAGTTTGGAAAAATGTATGGATAACCATGATCTTCAACTTTTAGACGGAAGAGAACCGTTAATTTTCAAATCCTCCATTTAGGTCGCCCGTATTTAAGAACAATTAAGAGAAGTTTTATTCTCATACTATCTTTTTACACCTCGAAGTTGTCTCTATAAAGTGAGTATAAATGCTCCCAAAAATGAATATTGGTACTTCCCCCCTTTATGTATTAAAAGTTTTTTGTTAGTCCGGTTACAGTAATATGGTTACTGAAACATATGTTATCACTTGATTTGTTCTATTGAGACAGTGTATGTATGCAAAAGATGTATATGACTATTTTAGGAATTGTAGTATCTTTTGGTTTCCCAACCAATCAAGTAATGCATCCAATTTTAAGAAATAGGCTTAAGATGTTAAACATCAATTGCAGGAAGAGAAAATGTGCGTTAGTCCAACTCTTTCATCAAAGAAAATCAACTTGATAAGCTCTGATGGGGATGTGTTTGAAGTTTACTACGATGTGGCACTTATGTCAAAAACAATCGAGGATGCTATCAAGATCAATTCTGCTGGTGATATTAATAGCGTTTCTATTTCTTTAGTGAATAGCAAAACGTTGACAAAGGTCATTGAATACTGCAAGAAGCACAACAGCACACAGATGACAGGTGATGATCTCACGGATTGGGATCTTAAATTCACCAATGTTGACCCTACAATTTTGTTTGATCTTGCTTTAGCTGCAAACTACCTGAACATCAGCAGTATGTTGAACCTGGTATGCGATGCAGTAGCAGACAGGATAACTGGCATGAAACCAGGAGAAATTGCCCAGTTCTTTGGCATTAACCAGTAGAGTCTTGAAATTTTCAGCTAAAACCGTATACCTTCAGTTTATTTCATGATTAGTTTATCGTTTCAACTTTAATGCCTCTTTGTTTGTTGGAGACAGTATAACATGCTGTCTGGTTTTACCAACCAAGTCTCTGAATTTGATATTTTGTAGTATGCCTTTTAATTAATTCACAGAATGAAAGTTTCTAAAAGAAATCTCAAATTATTGCGTGAGAAGTTTAAGATTAGCCTACAACGGCAAAACCAAATAAAATAAAGAGGTTTAAGGATAAAGCACACCCACATATTATTATGGATTTGTCTTAGTTTAATTTGTTCATCTCAAATACCTCTGAACTTAATTTGTCAGACCATGTGACTACAAATAGGACCCCGATTGAATCATAATTTCCTTGGTTTGTGTATTTAAATGGAAACCTCTCATGTTATGAATAGACAATTGTTTAATTTTTAGCTGTGTTCTGATATTGACTTGTCAACTATAGGGAATTAATAGAACTGAATAAGAAATTGGAAATTTATGGAAGCTACCAAAAAATTAAGGCAGTATTGATTGTTGTCGAGATTGCAACCTTAATTCCAGAATAAGCTTGATAAAACAGTTTTAAGAAAGGGTTCAGATCCTATAGAGATCTCCATGAGTTGATCCTAAACGAGAATATCCTAAAAGCAACAATTTATCATATGAGTTGATCTTTCACTATATTTTTTTTTTAAAATTGAGATTTCTCGATTAAGATTACAATGACTGTTTTTATTAAAAAAAATTAATTAATATGATTTTTTCACAAGAAAATTAACTAATATTCTTTAAATTATATGAGCACCGTACATATGTGTAAATAGAGAATTGATCACACAACTTCCTAAATCTTCGGTAGAAGTTAAGTATAGTATTTTAAATAAAAACTAGAATATGATGAATTTAACAGAAAACATGACAATGAAAGTAGAAGTTGATATTGCACCATATGTAACTCTCAACTCATCCAAAACATAGAGTCCATTCCATTCCAGATACACAATATGCCTGATAACAGAAACAGTTAAGACAGTTAACAATCATCAACGTCACAAGAGATACTCTCTTTACTCTGTTTCTTCAAAAACAGTGGGTGGAAGGGATCATTTTTCTTCTAAACAATAGTGGAACAAACCATGCTCTTATCAAGTTAACAATATAGTTAGTTAGTTAGTTATTCTAACTAACTAACTAACAATAATCAACTTAAAAACTAACTAGTATCCTTTATAGTGAAACATACTGCATTACTTACTATATAAGTTCCTAAATACATTTCTCTTCTCTCTCCAATTCCATTCATCCAAATCCAATCCAAGGTTCACTTTCCATTTCTTCACATTTTCTGATTCTCAATTCTATTTTCTTTGATCAGTAATATCTTTCCTATTTGATTGCAGATTTTGGTATTTTCCTTTCTTGTTAATACGCAGCCATGTCGTCATCAAACACTAAGCGAAAGTTTACCGAGTTAGAAGAAGGATGGGAAATTATACAGAAAGGAATCAAGAACATTATAGAAGGCTTGCCTGAGCCTCAGAAATTGACCATTGACGACAGCATGAAGATATATACGTACGTTTAATTAAATTTCCATCCCTCAGAATTGAGTTTTTTTTTGTTTTTGTTAAATTGATTCTTGAATGTTAATAATAATGCATGCAGAGTCATCTTCAATATGTGTACTGAAAAGCTAGGAGTGGGAGATACTTATGGAGTAGAACTGTATAACAGATATAAGCAAGTTTTTGAAGACTACATCATATCCACGGTAAGATACTATCATATTATTGCATACTATCATATCATGAATCTTAATCATCTTTGAAATACTTCATATATATGATTTTGTTATCAATAGGTTCTGCCATCTTTGAGAGAAAAGAAAGATGAACTTTTGTTGAAAGAACTTCTTGATAGATGGTCAAATCACAAAACTATGACGGGGTGGCTCTCGAGAATGTTTCGTTATCTTGATCGATTCGATATCCCAAGAAAAGGACTTCCTTCTCTTGAAGATACTGCCTTCTTATCCTTCTATAACTTGGTTTATGATGAGATGCATAAACAAGTAATGGATGCAATGTTAGCTATGGTATGTTATCTATGCTTTTGTTATTTGTTAAAAATTTATTTCTTTCCATAATAGTTAAGTTGAATCTGTAATTCCCTTCCTTCTATGGTATCCAGATTGGTCGGAAACATGCAGGAGAGGAAATTGATGAAACACTGGTTCATAACACATTGAGTTTCTACTCAGAGATTGGAGAAAAAACAAGAAAAAATGAACCAAAACAATTTGCAGAAACAAAGATGAAAGAGCATGCACCATTCTATTGCGATAAGGCTTCAAATTTGGAAACAGGTTCTTCCTCCGTGGATAACACACCAAAGGTGATTTGATTTCAGTAAAATTTACTTTTTAAATTGCATTATGTAGCATGCATGAGTTCCTTTTGAAACATGTTAAAAGTGACGATTTATCATGTGTATGATAACTATTTGGAAACTTTTATGATTGAGAACTTGTCATATACATGATAGTTAACTTCGATTGCAGAAAGAGAAAGAGAAAACGCAAGATGAGAGTCCAAGTCCAACTGTTCCATCAAAGAAAATGGTCAATTTGATAAGCTCAGATGGTGATGTGTTTGAAGTTGAGTACGATGTGGCAGTTATGTCGAAAACAGTAGAAGATGCAATCGAAACGAATCCTACTACTGGTGAAATTAATAACGTTTCTCTTTCTTTAGTGCATAGCAAAGTGTTGACCAAGATAATTGAATACTGCCAGATGCATAAGAACACACAGATGTCAGATGATGATCTCAAGGTTTGGGATGATGAATTCGCCAATGTCGACTGTACAAGTTTGTTTCATCTTGTTATAACTTCAAACTTTATGAACATCAGCAGTCTGTCGAATCTGGTATATAGTAAAATGGCAGACAATATAAAAGGAAAGTCACCAAGCGAAATTGCAGTGTTATTTGGCATTCAATATGAAGGTAACTCTTACAAACGGGTAGAAGAGAAAAACCAGTAGAATGTTCAAGTTTTCAGCTAAAAATTTAGTACCTTGAGCTTATTTCATGTTTAGCTTGTCATTTCAACTTTCATGCCTCTTTGTTTGTTAAAGATAGTATAACATCCTGTTAGTATCTCTGAACTTGATACACAACGGCAAAACCAAATAAAAGCCCTTGTATATTAGTACTGATTTGATAAAATAGTTCTATGAAAACCAACACTTTATCATCTATCTTCCAAGATTCTTTGTACTTGTGGTTTTATTGGTTCTATTCTTGCAAGGATTGTTTCAATGTTAGCTTAATAGCTTGTTATGTGTGTGATTAGTTCTCTATTAACGGCGCCCATATAATTTTTTTAAATATTAGTTAATTTTCTTGTGAAAAAATCATATTAGATAATTTTTATAAACCGAATTGATTAACAAAAAACACATTTCATGATTAAATTAATTAATTATAAACACATTTAATGACCAAAATGATTAACAAAAGACACTAAAATAAGTTACTACAATGTAACATTCAAAAACTATAGTAATAACCTATCATGTAACCGTTGACACCTTCCAAAAGCAATTAAGAAAATATATAAAACAATAAAAGCGACGAAAATATGGTATGATTAAAAACTTTCAAGCAAAAGAAGTCACAAAATCAAAATATATATAAATAATAGAAATATAAATATAACCTTAATTGTCACATCTATCAGAGTTAATCATATTTATTAAAGTTAAATGATAAAGTCAATCAACATGGCAGCATAACTAATAATCAACTGTTACCTAATCGATTACCCTTATTATCTTATCATTAAATCAATTAACTTGGACAATTTTACTAATTATAATTATATTGGTCGATTAATTATCTCATCTAATTTATTATCTTATGCCTAGTTCATTAATAAGAGGTACTTAACTTATTATGGGATACTTAATTTAAGTGAATTATGGATTTTTTAGTCTCCTGATTGATTGTCTTTGTTTGCCTAATTGATTATCATATGAATTATAACAAAACTAATTGATTAATAACTCAATTAAGTATATTTTTGTAATTTCATTACATTCAAAAACTAGCGACCACGCCTCGTAGAACACTACAAAAGCAGTTAAGAAAATATATAACACATAAAAATGACAAAAATATGGTATGATTAAAAACTTTAAACCAAAAGAAGTAACAAAATCAAAACATAGAGAAATAATGGAAACGCATATCTAACTCAAGTGTAACATCTATCAAAATCTATTAAAGTCAATTCTAATTAATAAAGTTAAATGATAAAAGTCTAATAAATTGTTCTTCATCAAATCCATTTTATACCTGTGTTACCTAATAAATTACTCTTATTACATTTCTTTTCTAATCGAAAAATCAACTAACTTAGATAATTTTACCAATTATAATTATCTTAATCGATCAATTATCTCATCTAATCGATTTTTTTACGCCTAATTCATTAATAAGGGGTACTTAAATTATTACGGGTACTTAAGTGAATTATGGATTTTATAATTTCTTAATCGGTTGTCTTTATTTGTCTAATTGATTATCATATGAATTATGACAAATTTAATTGATTGATATGCTTTATCTAATCGATAAACACAACACATCAACAAATTCGAGTGTTAACTAAATCTCAACAGAAATATACCAACTATCGTATATCACAACAACTAATCACCAGGACATAAGTTATGTAATTACACAATAATTCACATTTGTAAGTAATTAACAATTAACAATGCAGTTACCATGATTATTCCACATTCACCAAGATGATGACAGACACGACATCTAAGTCGATCTAATTCAATTTCCTAGTTCGTGGTTCCTTTTCCGTGATTAACTATTCTTTCAATTCTGGTCATGAAGACCATAGGGATCATGCGACATCCCTAAAACATTTTCTTTGCACACTTATTACACTGAAAATTCAAACTCACTTTGCACCCTAACCAATACAAACATGAATTCAAATGATAGTTAGATTATGACGGATTTCTCGGTATTTGGAAATCTCTATAATCAATATAAATAACAAGCATTGAAAAATATAAAAACAAAATGGTTAGATGACTTTATCAAACTGTGAGGGGTAGTAGTTGATAAAAAATGTAATAATGGTCTTCTTGTTCTAACTATTCCATGACAATAAAATATTTTGAAAACCATTAAAAAACCAGTGAGTTGTGGTGTTTCAGATTTGGGTTTGATATTACAAAGTGACAATTAGGTTAAGAGTGTAGATTCGGATCAAAGTTAGGTTGAGATAAGCATAGGGTTAAGTTTATATAGTAACATTTGTGTTCTAATTTGAATACTTGGCACAACAGGTCAGGAAAATAGTTTTATCCATGTTCTAAAGTTAAATAATCGATTAATTGAACAACATAATTAGTTAGCAGAATTTTGATCGCAATAATTAATAAGTATAGTAGGTCTAATTGATTAGCTGTTGCATAATATCCATAAAAAAAATTATAACTATCTTATATAAGTTTTGTCCTCGAAATTTGAATAATTTGTGGTAAACAATCCTAAGTATGAGATTTTCGTCTTGTCTTTCAATTTCTATGTAGCACTTTCATCTAACTTTTATAAGGAATATAAGCTAAAATAATTAGTTGCATACTAATTAAGAATGTAGTAAATAACTTTACTTAATTATCTTGGGCTAATAAACTTAATATTATTATATTTTCAAATTACCATTTGTTTAATGAAATATAATGAAGTTATAATTTACTTATATTTACGCCTACCAAACATATATATATATATATATATATATATATATATATATATTTGCTTGTATTTGAGTTGAAATAAAATATTTTAAACCATCAAGTGTGAAAACACAAATTTGTCACGACTTAATTTTTTACTATCAAATTTTTTTGAAGATAAATAAATAATCATATTCTATATAGAGATATTTTATTTATTATTATATACACTTTTATTTAATTTTCACAATTTTTAATATTTCTCACATTTTTTAATATTACTCTTTACTCTTCCTCTCACCTCATTTATCATATCTCTCGTCATTTTCTTCTTTATATATATAACATAACAATTGATCTTCTTATTGACAAAAAAATAAATAAATTTAACTCATATGATAGGGTGCAAATTTGAATACAGAATACTCCTCTTTCTCCATATTTTTGTACCATATTATATTTGTTAATTGTTAAGGTATTATCAATATTATAAATGCATAATTAAAAATATCGCATTAGAAATTATACAAATAATATTAGTTAAATAATGCAATTAAAAAAATATATTTAAAGTTAAAAAAGTAATTGATTTTAGAAATTTTTTATTTTTACAAAATAGACCGTTCATTGTAAAATCGAGGGAATAATTGTTTTCATCAAAAGATATTTTATTTAATAGTATAATTGTTTTTTTTTTTATTTGCAATTCCCAATGCTCTTCACAATTTCTAATATTGTCATTTTTTTTACATTAAGTTATAATAGTGAGATAGAATTTTTAGAAGTATCTTAAATGAGATTTAAAATTCATCCTCTAAATTTTTAAAGTCAGATTTTTCCAAGTGAATCGATACATCGTAAAAACAAAGCAATGGTCATTAGTTAATAAACAAATTATATTTGTTAATTATTAGTGTATTATCAATATTATAAATGCACAATTAAAAATATTGCATTATAAATGATACAATTAAAAAAATATATTTAAAGTTCAAAAAGTAGATCGTTTATTGTGAAATCAAGTCGATAATTGTTTTCATCAAAAGATATTTCATTTAATAGTATAATTGTTTTTTTTTTTTGTATTTGCAATACCCAATGCTCTTCACAATTTTCAATATTGTCATTTTTTTACAATAAATTACAATAGTGAGAAGTATCTTAAATGAGATTTAAAGTTGATTCATTAAATTTTTGAAATTAGACTTTTACAACTGAATTGATACATCGTAAAAACAAAATAATGGTCATTAATCAATAAATAAATTATATTTGTTAATTATTAGTATATTATCAATATTATAAATGCATAGTTGAAAATATTGCATTATGAATTATACAAATGATACAATTAAAAATATATATTAAAAGTTGAAAAAATAATTAAGTTTTTTAAAAAATATTTTTATAAATAGATCATTTATTGTGAAATCAAGTAAGTAATTGTTTCCATCAAAAGATATTTCATTTAATAGTATAATTGTTTTTTTTTTT